>JARYGA010060270.1:50012-99964 GCA_030545235.1 Helianthus tuberosus
GGATATTATAGAAGATTCATTGAGAACTTCTCAAGAATAGCAGCGCCATTAACATCTTTGACCCGTAAGAATATTAAGTTTGATTGGGGTCCGAAACAACAAGAATCCTTTGTGATTCTTAAGAAGAAATTGAGCAATGCTCCGGTGCTAAATTTACCTGATGGAATTGAAGAGTTTGTTGTATATTGTGATGCTTTACACACCGGTATGGGTTGTGTGCTTATGCAGCGAGGCAAGGTGATTGCCTATGCATCACGACAACTAAAAGTGCATGAGAAAAATTACACCACCCACGATTTGGAGTTGGGTGCCGTTGTATTCGCACTAAAGTTATGGAGACATTATTTGTATGGAAGAAAATGTGTGATCTTTTATGATCACAAAAGTCTTCAACATTTGTTCAATAAAAAAGAGCTCAATATGAGACAGCGCCGTTGGATGGAAACCTTAAATGACTATGATTGCGAAATTCGCTACCATCCTGGTAAAGCGAATGTGGTCGCAGATGCTCTAAGCCGAAAGGAAAGAATTAAACCAATTAGGATCAATGCCAAGAGCATTGAGTTGAGGAATAGTCTGAATGAAAGAATATTAGCTGCATAGAAGGATGTTGTATTGGAAGATAACTTTCCAAATGAAAAGTTAGGAATAACTGCTGAGCAGTTAGCACCTGGGAAGGATGGAATTCTCAGAATGAACGGAAGGATTTGGGTTCCTATTCAAGGAGGACTTCGAGATATAATCCTCCAGGAAGCCCACAACTCCAAGTACTCAGTTCACCCGGGAGGTGACAAGATGTATCAAGATTTAAAGGCCAAATATTGGTGGATAGGTTTAAAGAAATCTATTGCCACCTATGTAGCTAAGTGTCTGACCTGTGCTCAGATTAAAGCTGAACATCAAAAACCATCGGGCCTGTTACAACAACCAGAACTTCCCACATGGAAGTGGGAAATGGTAACTATGGATTTTATAACCAAGTTACCTAAAACAAGGCACGAAAATGATACCTTATGGGTTATTGTTGATAGACTGACTAAGTCAGCACATTTCTTACCAATCAAGGAGACTCATAGCTCCCATAAATTAGCCCAATTGTATGTAGATAAGATTGTAGCTCTACATGGAGTACCAGTAGCTATTATCTCTGATAGGGATACTAGATACACCTCACATTTTTGGAAAAGCTTCCAACAATCTTTGGGCACACGTTTGAATTTTAGTACTGCTTACCACCCTCAGACGGATGGAGAGAGTGAGCGTACAATTCAAACTTTGGAAGACATGCTTAGTGCATGTGTTATTGATTTAGGTGGTAGTTGGGATGACCACCTGCCGTTGATAGAGTTCTCCTATAACAATAGCTACCATACAAGCATTAAGGCTGCGCCTTTTGAGGCATTATATGGTAGGAAATGCAGAACGCATGTCTGTTGGGTAGAGGTAGGAGAAGCTCAGTTATCAGGACCTGATATAGTCCTTGAAACAACAGACAAGATTGTCCAGATTCGGGATCGCCTGAAAGCTGCCAGGGATAGGCAGAAAAGTTATGCTGATAAGGGGCGAAAACCTCGAAAGTTTGAAATAGGCGATAAAGTTCTACTAAACGTGTCACCCTGGAAGGGTGTGATGCGTTTTGGTAAAAAGGGCAAGTTAAGCCCTAGGTATATTAGACCATTCGAGATTATCGAATGTGTCGGCAGTGTAGCTTATAAGCTAAACCTGCCTGAGGAGCTAAGTGGGATTCATAATGTTTTTCACATTTGTAATCTCAAGAAATGCCTAGCTGATGAATCGCTAGCTATGTCCCATAAGGACGTACAGATTGATGAAAGCTTGAGATTCGTTGAAAGACCTATATCGATCGAGGATCGACAAGTTAAAAAGCTCCGAAGGAAGCATGTACCTATAGTAAAGGTCAAATGGGAAGCCCGTAGAGGTCCCGGGTATACGTGGGAAGTCGAGTCCACTATGAAACAGAAATACCCTCACTTATTTCAGTAAATCTCGGGGTTGAGATTTCTTTTAAGGGGGTGAGGATGTAACACCACGTAAAAACGTGTCCAATTATATATAGACACGTGTCCTAAACTCTAAAGGTGCGAAAGATTTAGTCTGAAGGACCAAGGTTGTCAAACAGTAAAACTATGAAACCACAAGGACTAAAAGTGTCAACATGCCAAACTTATGCCTCTGAATGACCTTACACGATGAATATATTCTTGAACGAGTGATTGATTGGATGTAAGAAGCCGTTTATGAAAATAATCGGAAGATTATTAAATTACAAGGGTTAAACGTGTCAACATGTCAATTCTGACCTCTGAGTGACCTTTTAACGAAACCGAGGCTTCGAAATATTCAAATATACTCTTAAGAATAAGCGATATAAATTTCACGTGGTTTTGATGTCGTTAAGCATGTTTTCAAGACTTTGGGCCAAAAGTGTCAATTTGATGAAACTTGCTTTCATAGTGATATTTAACGAACCCGAGCCTAACGAGGTTTGTTTGCACATCCTTGGGCCCCAAGAAATTAACTACAAGGATCTCTATTGCCAAAAACCATGTTAAAAAGGGTTTAGAATGACCAGGGACTGAAACAGCCAACTTTCAAATTGTTTTCCCGGTTTAACATGTCCACGCGGCCCGCGTAAGACACCCTTAAGTCTTACGCGGCCCGCCTCAGAACGCCCAGATCAGAAAACTGTTGACAGGTGCGGGTTTTGGCTACTCCATCGCCTTAACCTAGTTTGTAACGACCTAGGGAGCTGTAAGTCGGTTAAATTTATTAGCTTAGACACCTGGGTCGATCTCAGAGCCTCCAATAACACCTAGAAGTGATCTAACTTCAAGGAATTTACTATATAAGAGAGCTTAGTTCATGTGTTCTTGGCACATTAGTTGCAACAACTTCAAAAGAACTTGCTCTGGAGCTTCCATCAGTAAGAAGAGGATTAGCAAATGTAGAAAAGTTTGCTAGGACCTTAAGTAAGCTTCTAATTTCTTGTTTAGTCATTTTAATTAGCTTAATTACTCTAAAGTCAAACTTGTCGTAAAATTTGTTTGACTTTCGTTTTAATTACATGTGGCTTAACCACTGATCAAATTGAAAGTGGTTATAGAACCACATTAGTGTAGGTGATTAACCCTTAAGAGGGCACCTCCTAATTATCTCGTTTGACTGGTCAATTGTCGGGTCAAAGTAGTTTGACAAAAAGTCAAACTGGACAGAAACTACAAAAATGGTTCTAATTAATAAACTAGAGGTTCTAAATTATATTTTAACAATTTAATGACTTGGTAATCAATATTAAAACATGTTTTATCAGTCCTAACCCGACAATTAATAGTCTAAGGTCAGTTTATAACCGAAAGTCGCAAAAGCTTGACTTTTGCTTTGACTTTCAGTTCTGATCCGTTCAAGCTTAATTCTCCCATGTTTTAAGCTTCCATTAGGACCACATTACTTAGTAGTATAACCCCCTGGAGTTATATTGCATGGTGACTAGTGGTTTGAATTATATGCACTTGATCGTAATTATGCTTAATAATGCCATCAACGCCCTTTTTACATACAACTGAGAATTTTAACAATGTGATTGGACTAACACCTTTGCTACTGATATTTAGACATGTCCTAAAAGTTTAACATCAATTGGAGGTCTAGAATGGGAGTTATGCTCAATAGCGTAGTTAAGGAACTTTTTAGTAATTAAATAGCTTAATTAGCATGAAGCCTATCTAAACCCGATTTTTGACACCAAACTTCTTACCTACTGATAAAAAAATAATATTTTGGGATTTTTAAAGATTTTTAATTATTTTTAGGCTGAGCATAACATAGGATTATAGCTTGATTTCGGTAAATGTCGGTTTTACCCTTTTCATGCATAAAATGAGTTTTACATAACTTTTTAGTGTCAAACCTTTTGCTACTGATTTCATATGATAAATAAAGTATTTTGAACTTTATAGACTGATCAAAAACTCAGGTTTTCTGTTTTAACCCGAATACCCCTTTAAACCGACTTTTGAGTATCTTAAGCACCTAGTATGGGTTAAAACTATATTTGACATATAAAACTTATTATCCACTGATGTTTTAAGTTAATTTATAGAGTTAAATGCCATTTTAGTCCCTGTGGTTTGGCCATTTTGCCAGTTTAGTCCAAAGGTTTCATTTTTAACCTGTGGGTCCAAAAAGGTTTCACAGTTGCCATTTTAGTCCACTTGGTTAACTTCATCCATTTTTTCTGTTAACGAGAAGGCCAATTCGGTCATTTTATATGGCTGAATTGCCCTTTTAGTTAACAGAATTACATACAAAATGACCGAATTGGCCTTCTCGGTAACAGAAAAAATGGATGAAGTTAACCAAGTGGACTAGAATGGCAACTGTGAAACCTTTTTGGACCCACAGGTTAAAAATGAAACTTTTGGACTAAACTGGCAAAATGGCCCAAACCACAGGGACTAAAATGGCATTTAACTCTAATTTATATAATTAAACAGTAAGTCAGAGTTTTTAAACTCAGAAGTCTATTTTGACCTTTAAAGCCTATGTAAAATTACCAAAATGCCCCTACGGGACATAGTTTGGCTATATAAGATAATTTTCACATATAAAAAGTATCCTACTGTTATAACTTATAAAAATTCATATTTTTACTAATTTAATCAGACCTGAAACTCAGTTGTACAATTAAACTCTTTTATGGACATTAAAATTACCAAAATGCCCTTATGGGACTTATTTTGGTTTAAATTACTTTTTGGGCATATATGTTAACATCTTACTGATGTATTAACATATTTTGAGCATAATAATGATTAAGACCTGTATATAATTTAATTGGTTACCCGTTACGCATTTACGCGTTCGGATCGGCTTATGTGACTAGTTTACATAATATAGTCGAAACGGGTCAAACCTTATCATTAAGTTCTCAAATTCCAGAATGTGTTTAGTTTACCCATATTATACAAGTATCCAAGCTTGTCGGGTCTAAACCACATTCTGTTCCGGTCTCCGCTTAATCTAGCGTTTAGAACCGTAAGGTTTCTTTCTAGCTAGTCGGTCTAAGTCCTTGACTTAATTAAAGACCCGTTAGCATCCTAATAGGTTAATAAACCTTCTATACATATTAAATAGCTTCCGGTAGAAGGTGCCTTCAAAAAGCCTTAAGATTTTTACTGCTAGCATCAGGTAAATACTTTTAACTTATTTTCCGTTTACGGGCTTGGGATATGGTATTATAATAATACCACTTGGTCGGGTATGAAATCATTTAATCGGATTGTGATTAATAAATTGCATAACCCGTTTTAATCTGTCTTGTTTGATAACATAGGCATTGGGGTTAACGACCGTGTCCTGGATATCCTCGGCTCATTTTATTTGAAAATGGCCACGACCTATGCACGGGGTGTAGGCATACACCTGACAGATGCAAATGCTAAACATAAACCCACATGTTGGGGATAACTCCTTTGTGGGTTCTATAAGTGGTGAGTCGGTTAATCACGTCCGGCTTCCAACCGGCCCCAATTGTAAGACAAACATATAAACATGTATACAAGATTATATTTAAATAATTGTCCCAAGTTATAAAAGATTTACGCCATGTGCACCTAAATCAATTTTCTTAAATATTTTCAAAAAAGTTAGTTAATTATATTTACCAGTGTAAACTGACGTATTTTCTTAAAGACTGATTTGACAGGTACCACTTGAAATAGGCTGGAGCTATAGGGTATCAATAGAGGATCTTGCAAATCCATATGATGCCTGCAGTCTGTTATTTTTGTTTCTTTGTACATTTATGATCCGCCTGTGGATCTTATTACATTCCAGTCTGTACATTCATAAACTCGAACACACAGACAATATGGTTTGTAATAGTTTATTCACCAAGCCTTCCGCTGTGCTATATTATTGTGTGTATTGACTATGATGATATCAACTACGTCACGATACTCCCCGCCGGGCCCACCGGTAATATGTGGGAATATCGGGGTGTGACAATATTGCCTACTTGCTAGATTACTTTTGCATGATGCGTTGCTTATTGTATGTTTATTTAGCATGGTAGCATGCGGTCTATTAGCCTTGATGCGTTTTTTTATGACACCCAATCGTTTACATGCAATTTGACATGTAGTGGTCAAATTCTTCTTTGTTCCCTTGTCACCCCACTACAACAACTGTTTATGCGTTCTATCTATTCATACGCTTACCTCTACATGACATTGCCATCTAACCCTTCGTACATTCGGTTTGCACGTCAACATTCATGAAGACCAGACCTGGATTAAACGAACTCGGGGTTAGGAGAACTATACCCACACATCCCTGTTGACGAACCTCATCATTTCCACCGGTCGTCGTCACCAGAAACGAAGCAGCCACAGTTACACGTGTTCGTCGTTTTGCAACTCGAAACCTTACCAACCAAATTTTGTTTTGGACAAGTGATATACTTCCGTGACCATGATGCAACGAACTTCCCTTTTTGTGTCGTACCGCCATACATCACTACTAGAATTGCTTCTAAGCAACAGATTACTTGGTTGAATTCTTCGGTTATTGTTGGACCCCTGTTTTCGCTCGATTCTTCGTATGAACCTCATTAATTCCCTGTTTCTTCGATTGGCAACCGATTTAATGAAACGCCAACAACCATACCACAATTTTCACTGATCACAGGACTACCTTACTACCATGTTGGATGGTTTATTCTTATACTACTTGATTAGCTCTCTCGTATACCCAACTTAGCGAATGAATGCCATTACTGGTGAAATAGTCTTCAGGACATTTGGGGACGGAGATATGGATCACTCAACCCACCGGCGAACACAATAATTTATACGTTTACCTGACCCACTTTACGCTAGAAGAGACGTACTTTAATTTCATGATAGTTTTTCTTAAATATGCGGAATATTTGCCCTAGCTCTTGCACCGACACATGATTATTGATTAATGATATGTCCAATTTCTACCATTGGCTTAGACCAAACCATCACTCTCTTACCACAGTGACATTACGTTCTCGCTACTCCATGCTGAGATACTGAAACGAACACGCCCTAGCTTAGAGAATTTGGAAGGCTCGACTTTCGATCATTGGTGATCACTCCTCGAAACCTTGAGAATGGTGATGTATTGTTGACACGATCAAACTCTCTTGAGCGCATTTTCACGTCTTTCTTTGGAACCTCATGACTACGCATACGTATTTTGGGTTCATTCACACGACCCAAAGAACTCCCCCTAACTTGGTTGCTTACTTGATGAATCACAAACACACCTAAGTTAATGGATTCAGATGAAATGTTCCTCCTTCTCATGTGGGCGAGTCCAACGACTTTTGATGGAAGTCTCAGTAAATCTTAACACTACACACTTGTACGACAATCATGCTGCTATGTTGGGTTCTTGTTCTGATTGATTTAACCCCGTGACAGCTATATTTGATCAACGACATACTTTATCTTAACTGTACCCAACTTGCGTACAACCAGCTGTACTTTCGACATTAGGTAAACCCCTGCTGTGGATTCTTAAACGCTTACTCATCGATTGCGACTACTCTTTCTTATGTTTCCATATCCATACACGATATACTTTTGGGATTCTGTGATCCTAACAACAATCCCCGCGGACACTCGCTTGGACAGGTTACACTCTACGAACATTACTCGATGAGCATTGGGCCATGAATATGATGATACCACAGGTACTGTTCTTTGAACTTGATACGATCGATATGGATTCTCAGACGCAACATTCGAATCTAGTCTAACCTGACGAATATGTCACTTATTTTCATAGATGACATCCTGATCCATTCCAAGAGTCAGGAGGAACACGAGTGTCATTTGCGACTCATTTTAGAACTTCTTCGAGCAGAACAACTTTATGCTAAGTTTTCGAAATGCGACTTTTGGCTTCGTGAAGTCCATTTATTAGGCCACGTGGTTAATGAGGATGGGATTCACGTTGATCCATCCAAGGTTGACTCGATCAAGAACTGGCCTGCACCTCGAATACCAACTAAAATCCGTCAATTCTTGGGATTAGCAGGTTACTACAGAAGGTTTATCAAGGATTTCTAAAAAATTGCGCAGCCTCTTACCGTTCTTACTCAGAAGGGTGTCACCTACCGTTGGGGTGATACTCAGGAATCCGCATATCAACAGCTGAAGTTGAAACTTTGTAGCACACCTATCCTCTCGTTACCTGAAGGCACAGACGACTTCGTGACACGTCAATCCAAGGACTTGGTTATGAGCTGATGCAACGTGAGGAAGCCATTGCTTACGTATCACGCCAACTTAAAGTTCACAAAAAGAACTACGTTACCCACGACTGGGAGTTGGGAGCAGTAGTATTTGCACACAAGATATGGAGACATTACTTGGACGGTACCAAGTACACCATTTATACTGATCACAAGAGTCTCCAACATATCTTCGACCTGAAGGAATGGAGCATGCGACAGCGACGATGAGTCGAACTCTTTAACGACTACGAATGCACAATCAAGTACCATCCAGGCAGAGCCAATGTTGTGGCTGATGCCCTCCGTCGTAAAGAAACCAAACCTAAGCGTGTACGTGCGTTACAGCTTACTATTCACCCCAGTCTTCCCGCCCAAATCCGTAATGCTCAGGTTGAAGCATTGCAAGAAGGGAACCTTTTAGCTGAGTCCATGCGGGGCATGGAAAAGCGACTTGAACCTAAGGAAAACAATACCTACTACTTCATAGAACGTGACTGGATTCCATTCTTTGGAAACTTACAAGGACTTGTGATGGGCGAAGCACACAAGCCTCGCTACTCGGTGCATCCTGGTTCTGGAAAGATGTACCAAGACCTCACACCTCTCTACTGGTGGCCCCACATGAAGGCTAACAGAGCGACCTATGTTAGTAAGTGTTTAACCAGTGTTAGGGTCAAGGTTAAATACCAGAAACCGTCAGGCCTACTTCAACAACCAGAGATTCCGACATGGAAATGGGAGAAAATTTCCATGGACTTTGTTACTGGCTTACTTAGATCTCAACGAGGAAACGATACCATTTGGGTGATAGTGGATCGACTGACAAAGTCTGCACACTTCCTGGCTATCAAGGAAACAGATAAGTTCTCTACTCTAGCAGACATCTACCGGAAGGAAGTAGTCTCAAGGCACGGAGTGCCAACTTCGATCATTTCTGATCATGATCCACGTTTACATCTGATTTGTGGCAGGCGATGCACAAATCCTTTGGCTGGCGTCTAGACATGAGCACAACATATCATCCACAGACGGATGGGCAGACTGAACGCACCATTCAAACTCTTGAAGACATGCTTCGAGCATGTGTAATCGACTTTGGTAACGGCTGGGAAAGACACCTACCTTTGGTAGAGTTATATTACAACAATAGATACCACACTAGCATCCATGCCGCTCCGTTCAAAGCTTTGTGCGGATGGAAACACCGACCACCCCTATGCTGGACAGAAGTTGGCGACAACCAAATTACTGGCCTAGGATTTGCTCCCTACACGATGGAAAATATGTGGTTCTTTTGAAAAGCTACGTTGATAGGCGCAGGAAACCGCTCGAGTTCTAGGTTGGGGATCGAGTGCTATTAAAAGTCTCACCTTGGAAAGGTGTGGTTCGTTTTGGCTAACAGGGCAAGCTTAATCTAATCCACGTTATGTTGGACCTTTTGAAATCACTGAGAAAATCAGCAAAGTGGCGTATAGATTGAATCTGCCCGAAGAACTCAGTGGTGTTCACAACGTATTCCATGTGTCAAATCTGAAGAAGTGTCTGTCAGATGAGACCCTCATAGTTCCTTTCAAGGAACTCACTACCAACGACCAGTTGCGTTTCATCGAGGAACCAGTGGATATTATGGACCGGGAAATTAAGACTCTCAAACGCACCAAAATACCTATTTTTCGAGTTGATTGGAACTCTCGTCGTGGCCAAGAGTTCCCCTGGGAACAAGAAGATCAAATGAAACGCAAGTATCCCCAGTTGTTCAAGAAACGTAAGTCCATTACTGAAGCTACAGCGGAATTTCAGGACGAAATTCCCAATCAACTGGGGAAGGATGTGACACCCCAGGAAAAACCAGGAAACCACGCAACCTAACTAGCTTCCTTAGTGACTACGTGCTAAATTTCGGGACGAAATTTCTTTCAACTTGGGGATGATGTGACAACTCGTATTTCAGAACCTTTCGTTGTACTTTGATGTAACCTGTAAATACGTTATGTGATTAACTAATGTGATTGTTTGCAATGGAATGTTAGGTGTTGAATATGTTATGTGATATGAAATTGTAATGTGAATATGTATCATTGGTTGCACAACATAAACTTAGTCGCACAACATATGGTCGATCGCACAAACTTGTTTGGGCCGTACACCTTGCCTTTGGTCACACACCTCTCTCGGCCACACTCCTTATACTCGCAATCAAAGGGCAGCCCATGATGGGTTCGGCCCACCCTTGGCACGCATAACCTCATGAGGAGGGTGTTCCCAATCAACAGGGGAAGGATGTGACACCCCAGGAAAAACCAGGAAACCACGCAACCTAACTAGCTTCCTCGGTGACTACGTGCTAAATTTCAGGACGAAATTTCTTTCAACTTGGGGATAATGTGACAACTCGTATTTCAGAACCTTTCATTGTACTTTGATGTAACCTGTAAATACGTTATGTGATTAACTAATGTGATTGTTTGCAATGGAATGTTAGGTGTTGAATATGTTATGTGATATGAAATTGTAATGTGAATATGTATCCTTGGTTGCACAACATAAACTTAGTCGCACAACATATGGCCGATCGCACAAACTTATTTGGGCCGTACACCTTGCCTTTGGTCACACACCTCTCTCGACCCACACTCCTTATACTCGCAATCAGATGGCAGCCCATGATGGGTTCGGCCCACCCTTGGCACGCATAACCTCATGAGGAGGGTGTACACTTCTCATAACTTGCAAATTACACAACACACACAAACCCTACTCTCTCCTTCGAAGTCCGACGGCAGCCCCTCTTCATCATTCGAAGTCTTCTTCGTCCCAAACATCAAATCCGGTTAGTGTTTCACTATTGTTTGTATAATACATGATGTTACGATTGCTATGATTGTATGTTAATTGATATTGTGATTGTTATGATCTCGTACAATAATTAGGGTTCTTGTTAATAGAATCATTGACGATATGTGTTCACGAGATTGATACAAACGATTAGCTATAATATTAATTTGGATAATGATGAAACAAGATGAGGTATTTATGTTAATCGACTCGCATGGATATTGTAATTGAACCGATATAGGGTTGTTAATCTAGGACCGAATACATATAGATGGGTGGTTGATCTTGTTTAGATGTTCAATTGATTCGTATGATTTGGCATGAAGTATTGTATGATGATTTTGAAAGCTTTAATCTGATGGTTTAATGTTATAAATTGTTGTTTATGCTTTGAATATGATTAGGGTTCATAAGAAATTAATTGATAAAATCATGTTGATCGATTAATGCAAAATTGGAAACTGTTGATTGTTGACTGATTTAATGTTTGATTTGATCGAATAATTGTAAAACATGAAACTGTTCAAATTGTTTGTAACTGACTTGCATGATTTAAGGAAACATAAAACTTGTCGCGCAAGGCCAGTCGCACAAGCCAGTCGCACAAGTTAGGAATTTCATGAAGTACAACTGTTAAAGCACATCGTATAACCTCCCTAAACTCAATCGCACAACATGTTGTGGATCGCACAGGTTGTGCTGATCGCACAAGATGTTGGGCCGCATAAGATAATAAACTGTTAATGTTTGTTGGGCCGCACAAGATGCTGGGTTGCATGTTATTGGGTCGGGTATGTTTCTGAATCGCACAACCCGTTGTGGGTTGCACAAGATTGTGCTGAACGCACAACTGGTTGGGCCAGTTGTTTATTGGGCTTTAATTATTGGATCGCACAAGATGATTGGGCTCGCACAAACTCAACGGCCCAATCATCTGAATCGCACAAGTTTGGACATTATGTGTACTTGACGGCTACTGTCAACGTGTTCTACGTGTTTGCCATGATCATTATGTGTTCGTAACTTGTTAGCTTATGTGTAAACTTATGTGCACTACTTGATCCTAGACCTGACTTGTATGGTAACCATGTTAGGACGTGGTTGACCACAAACAGCTCGATTGACCTTTTTGCTTATCTGCCGAGCTAACCTAAGGTGAGTTCACACTTTCTACAAGGCATGGGATTCCCGGTGGTTGGGAATGGGTAATTAATTGAAAGGAAACCTGAGTATTCTGCTTGGGTAGAATACGTACCTCCACCCTCTTAATTGAAGGGTGACAACATTGGAACCTGCGTGATCTACTTGTATGGGACCGTACCTCCACCCTCTTAATTGAAGGGTGACAACATTGATACTAGACCAAAAACTCTATCATAAGTCCCTCATTTTTATATCGACTTAATCGTCGGGCCAATGGCGAACGGGTCATTAGTTAAATAGCGCTATTAGGTTTGACAAGCCTCACACCGTGCCGCAGAGGACGGGAGTGGACTAATGGATCTGGGCACGTCAATGATGATAGACATTGACTTAGGGCACCCAACTTTCTCAGTCAGTAGTCGATATGGTAACGGGTCTAGTGGGATATTCATGGGGTAGCCCCCACGGCTGGGAGCCAGAGTAAAAGAGAAGGATTAATCATGTTTTTAAACTATGGGGTAAGACACGATTAGACCTGTTTGACTGAAAAATACACCCTTTTACTTTTTTAATTTTTAAAATAATTAAAATTACAATGTTAGGATCTATCATTTATTCATCTTTGTACATAAAACATAAAACTGTTTTATAAACATGAGGTAGAAAGTAGTTAAACGAGTCGGAATCATGTTTGAAATTTATGTCGACGATTAGACCTGTTTGACTGAAAAATACACCCTTTGACTTTTTTTAATTTTTAAAATAATTAAAATTACAATGTTAGGATCTATCATTTATTCATCTTTGTACATAAAACTTAAAACTGTTTTATAAACATGAGGTAGAAAGTAGTTAAACGAGTCGTAATCATGTTTGAAACTTATGTTGTGCGCGCCGTCAGAAACCTGTTAAACCTGTTAAGACACGATTTGTCAGCCTTAACACCATCTCCACCTTGCACCGCGACCATCCACTCTTCACTACCCACCATAAACAACAACTAATTAAAGATCTTTATATATTTTGGGGAAAGACAAAACTCAAGTCCACACTTTGAATCCTTATATGTTTACTACACAAATTATCATATGTTCTGGATGTAAGGTTGGAGGGAGTGGTTGCGGGGAAAGCTTCAGGGAGTGGCAGTCACCGTGCGGCAAGGTGATGCCACCCCATCTTCGGTGAGTGGTGATTGTCCAAGTCGGTGAGTACTCACCGAGTGAGAAACCAAAAGAGAATAGAAGATAAAGAGGAGAGAGAGAGAGAGTTAATGGTGGGCCCCAACCCCTTTCAACCAATCACGATTTTTTTTTAAATTGTTTACTAAATGGGGAGCGGAGTGAGGACTTAACATGGCATGACATTATTGGTTAGAAAATAAATTAAACACTCACCATTTTGAAGGGGAATAAATAGATGCCGATGCTCTTTGGAACGAATAATAAAGAGATGAAGCATTTACGGCAGTGTTTGGTTAACGACGGTGAAGTGGATGAGGGTTTGATGATGATGTGCTGACAAGCGTTGAGGAAATTGATGAATCGTAAATTGAACCGGGTGTTTAAGAAGCCAGTGGATGCGGTTGCGTTAGGGCTTCATGATTATCATCGGATTATTAAACGGCCGATCGTTCCCTTGTCGAGTGATGATGTGAATCAGTAATAAGTTATTTGGAAACCATTGTGATTTGAATTTAATTGATTATACGGAGATTATTTTTGGTTTCTACCTGTTTCAGCCCCACCATGTGTGAACAAAATATTTGGTGGTCGTGGTGGTCTTACCCTACTTATTTTCAGGGCCGGCCCATAAGGGTAATTAGGCTAGGCGACGGCTTAGGGCCTCCGAAAAAATAGGGCCTCCAAAATTAAAAAAAATATATATACATTTATAAAAAAAAATATTATATTTATGGTTATATTTGTTAACATTAATACAAGTGTAGACTGGTGGTAAGAACAAGATTTGGTTTTTGTAGAGGGTTGGGTTCGAATCCCACCTACTACCCATTTTTAAAATTATTAATTACCTCACTCACTCTTTTAATAAAGAGTTATAAATGCATCTTTTTAATCAACTCTCTTACACTCTGTTACCGAGTCTCATTTAACAGGGGGATGGGAAGGAAAATGAATTAAGAGAGAAAAGGAGGGAAAAGATGTGATTTTTTTTCTTGTTCCCAAGTTTAATGAAATGTAAAGGAAAGGAGAAGAAAACAAGCATTTTATGTGTTCCCGAGTTAGGAGGAAAAGAAAAGAAAATAACAATTTTACCATTATACCCTTTAAACATAAAACATTTTAATATTAGATTGGAGGGTAATTTAGTAATTTATAGGATTTTCTCTCCTAATCTCTCCAATTTGGGAGGATAAATATATGGACAAATTTTCTTCTATTTCCCCCCTTTTCCCCTCCCCTCCCCCTGTTAAATGAAACTCGGGAACATGGTTTTTCATATTTTCATCTTTTTTCTCTCCCCTCCCTCTGTTAAATGAGACTCGGGAACAGAGTGTTAATTTAATAAGCTAAAATATTTTGTTCACACATTTTTTAACATGATACGTACATGTAAAATTTTGTTTAAAAAATCGTTTCTAACTAATAACAATAGTATACTTAAAATAAGTAGCATGTTTTAATTCCTTTCACACATAATGTAAGTTGTTATTTGTTAGGTTAAACTCTTTTGACCAACTTAGATTTGATTTATGTATTAGATCCCAACATTATTTGATTAGGGAAATCATCTATTTTATATAATGGTTAAGTGCTTTATAAGTTTCTTCCTAGTATATCTCATGTTAGATACAAACCGAAATTATGAGCTTAAAAAATAAAAAAAGGGCCTCAAATTTTTTATTCGCTTTGGGCCTCCAAAATTCTAGGACCGGCTCTGCTTATTTTTATTATCCTTTGTATTTGATGTAAAGCTTTGTATGTATATGAATAACATTTCAGTGATGTACTTGCTTGCTTAACTTGTATGTACGTGAATGAGGCTTCAATAATATACCTCTTCACTTGTAACTTACATATAATCAAAACTAAAAAGTTATACAACATCTAAACATGATCTAGCTCTCGGGGAATTTGGTAAACAACGGATAATCTGAGAGGCATGTTATCATTTTCAGATCAAATTATTTTGATGGTTCTCATGAATAATTTAATCGGATACAACTCATAATCAAGAATAGAACTTAGCATGTGTGTGTGTGAATTCGTATGAACCATAAGAATGTCACCAAAGTACCCTTTCGAAATTAGGAGATCAGTGCCTGGTAAGGCAGTTACCGCCTCAAAACCGCCTTAATTTTG
Organism: Helianthus tuberosus; assembly: GCA_030545235.1. Taxonomy (NCBI): domain Eukaryota; kingdom Viridiplantae; phylum Streptophyta; class Magnoliopsida; order Asterales; family Asteraceae; genus Helianthus; species Helianthus tuberosus. Next base: position 65,601 of record JARYGA010060270.1, read on the forward strand.
CATCTCAAAAATAATAAGAATTTCCAAAACCAGCCAGAAGCTCTGCCCTTGGACCCTTCTCTCACGGGCGCTGCCCCAAGACCCCGCCAAGGGGGCGTTACACTCAAAAGATAAAGAAGTATTGTTAATTTCTTCATGCTCGTTCCAAGTTCGAAGTACCAATTGTACAAATAAAAATCCACTTCGTTACATAGGGGGTTCGTCCAACCACTTAGAATTATAACCACTCAAACAGGTGTCTACTTTCGCACCTCCTAACTTACTTTTTGTGTATTATTGTTAATTTCAGTGAAGTCTAACACCTATGTAACACAAAAGTCAACTACCTAGTGTTTACTTGCACGATTTGGTTCACACTACCGATTTTCACCAGTTTTTCAATACAATTAACAAACTTTGTTGACATCTTTCATAACCCGTATCACACATAAAACAATTGGTTTGCAACTTAAATGTGATTATCTACTAGATTTTGACCCGTTGTTAACTTTAAAAAACATTGCTTGGATCAATTTGACTAAAACTCTCATTTTCTTCACAAAAAGAAAACGTGTTTAACCACTAATACTTTGATTATCATATGAAAACAAAGGTATCAAGATTCATTTGGTTGGCCTTTGTTCCGATTCAAGAATGTCTTTGTATTTTTTATGCATAATATTTTCTTATGACGGGCTTAACCAAGCTATTAAGGAGGTGATCGGAGTTTTAATGCAAATATAACATTATTATTATTTTTCATTGGGGAATGGCTACCCCTTACTTTGTGAGTAGGCCCGTCAATGATAAAAAAAAATGTATTTATATGAATTAATTAGTGTGTTCAAATTCAAATATTCTTTAGATGGTTGATAAATTTCAATACCCAGGTAAGCACTCATTAGAAGCAACAACATTATAAAAAGAATATAAGACTTTTAGTGATTGACTGAATAATTTTATACTAATGTAATACCATTGTTACTAACCCGAATATATATTAACTTTTTTATGTCAAAATTATTCTGAGCCAATGTATTTTCATAAGAAGTTTGTCAACCTTGTTAAAGATGGACATCCCAAAAAAAAATGAAAATAATGTTACAAACTTACAAATATTAAAAATTGGTTTCTTACAGTCGACCGGACTGTTATATTAAAGACAAAATTGCAGAAAACAACCTTTATGTATACCCCAAACTGCACTTTATACCTTTCACTATGAAATCCGCCAAAACCAACCTTTACGTTCATGTTTTGCTACAAGTTCAACCTTTAACACAAACTCTGTTAATATTCTTTGTTAAATCACCTCACATGCTTTGCATGCAGGGGCGGACCCAAGTTATGGGGTGGGTGGGCGGCCGCACCCCTTGGAAAAGAAAATTTAGTGGCATTTTTCGCGAAAAATCCAGACCGCACCCCTTGGAAATTTTTGTCCGCACCCCTTAAAAAATGTTAGGAATTTATGTAAAAAAATTGTGAACACGGATTGAAACCTGATCAAATTATGTAAACAAGTTAGCCTACACCCCCTTTAATAAACTTAAATTCAATCCATCAAGCCCAATAACTTAATACTCATTCAAGCCCAACCCAACTACTAGTTTTGTTAAACAAACAAGTCCACATAATAAAAAAAAAACCCAAATCGCTGCCACTTGCCAGCGACTCCCGCCCTCCCTCTGCCTCACTTCAGCGCCCAGCGACAGCATAATTCCGGCCGGCGACTGCAAAATTTCGGCTGCAAACTGGTTAATTCAGGTCGCCCCTGACAGGTACATGTTTTTTACTAGGGCATATAATAATTACTAGGGCTTAAAATTAAAAATTTTGGTTGGCAAACATGTTTGTTGATTATATGATTGTTGGCTGGCAAATAATAATTACTAGGGCTTGAAATTCAAAATTTTAAATTGAAAATTAAGGAATATGGGCTATGGTTGAACACTTGAAGATCCTTGTTTAAATTGAAAATTAAGGAACTAGGGTTTGATTGTTTGAGAATTGAAATGGACCCGACCCGATCTGATTCGACCCGCTATGAAACTTTATTTGTTTGTTTTTACTTGTTTTACATGACCCGACCCGATCCGACCTGCTATGAACTGATTTTTTTCTATAGCTAGGGGTCTAAAATCTTTAAAAAATTTCCGCACCCTCAGGAAAAAAATCCTGGGTCCGCCACTGTTTGCATGTGAGGGTATTATTGTCATTTCAACCTTGTTTTTTTGTTTATTAATAAATTATATAATTACACATGACCCAATCATCACTCATCCTAGGATCTAACGAATAAGACAAAACATTCACACACAATGTCAAATCACAAAACATTCATGCGAGTTGTACCGTATGTATAACTACTTGTACAATTTATGAAAATTCATCTTCAAGCAATTGAGATGAAAACCCAGCTCATTAATTCATACCAACAAAGCCATTAACATTTTCATAACAATTTATCTCAACCAGATTATGAACACGAAGCATCATTCTTTTCTTAAAACATATAGTAAACTAAGGGTGATTATCATTTCGAATGTTCAAAACATAATGGAAGTCATTACTTAGAAACATGAAATTAGGAACATCATTCTTAGCAATTATCGACCATCATAATCATCATCATTTCACAACACCCTAACAGTATCATTTTATTCTAACATACCATTCTAACAATATCATTTTCATCAAGGATCATTCTAACACTACCACTAATATGCTTGACCAGGTTGTACCTTGCGCATAGGCAGCTGTACCCACCATGAAAACACTACATCATGCACTCAAAGTTGTCACACCCCGATTTCCACGTGTCACCGGTGGGCCCGGTGGGGGAGTATCGTGACGTGGTTGGCAACGTAATAGTCAAACAACACAATATAATAATGCACAGCGGAAGCAAATTTAAAATAAGATACAACCGAATTTATTTATTGTAAACAAAGTCACAATTATCCGGTGTTTATCCACAATAGGATCGAATTAAAAACATTGTTTATGGTTCAACAGACTTCGGCATCTTAAGCTTGCGAGACTTCTAATGATGCTTAGGAGAATCCCAGCCTATTTCGCTTAGTACCTGCATTTAATCTTTTTGGGAAAATACGTCAGTTTACACTGGTAAATACATTCAACTGACTCATTTTATAAAATGATTAAAAATTGGTTTGGATGCACATGGCATAAACATTTTAATTAACTTGGGAGAATTATTTAATATTATAATCTTGTGAACGATTTACATGTTACTTATGCGTTCAGTAGCCCGGAACGTATTCCGGGTTAAAGATCAATAGACACACCACTTTCAGTGAGTTATACACGGGAGTACGCCTACACCCCGTGCTCAGGTCGTGGCTATCTCGTAAGATAATGCCGAGGATATCCGGGACATGGTCATTAACCCCCCAAAGGCTGTAAAGTAAACACATCTGTTTAAAACGAGCCGATCAAATTATTCAATTAACCACCTAAGCGATGGAAGATTTGATGCCCGATCAAGCGGTACGCTATGTACCGTAACCCAAGCCCGTATAGGGAAAATAAGTTAAAAGTATTTACCTTGATGCAATGTATAGTCACAATAATCAAATAGCAGGTAGCTTTTACTGTTTCTCCTAATCTGGAACGAAGGTTAAATATAACCTATTAGAATCCTAGCGGGTCTTTAATTATGCTTAAGCTTAGACCGGCTAGTTTCAAAGATACGGTTCGTACGCACGATTTAAGCGAAGACCGGATAGAATGTGATTCAGACCCGACAAGTTTGAAGACTTGTTTAATATGGGTTTATTACTCACATTCTGGATTTTGAGATAAAACCGATAAGGTTTGACCCGTTTCGGCTAATTTATGTAAACTTGTTACATAAACCGAGCCGAACGCGTAATATGCGTAACGGGTATCCGTAAGAGCCATATACAGGTTTCCTAAGTTAATATGCTTCAAATATGTTGTAACATCAGTAGGATGTCTTTCGTTATGCCTCGAACTAATTTAAACACAAACTATGCCCCGTAGGGGTATTTTGGTCATTTTAAAGTTTGTAAAAGCGTTTATATGTTCAACTAAGTTACAGGTCTGATGTAAACAGAAAACATACTCATTTTGATGGGTTATAACAGTAGGCTAAGGCATGTATGTGAAATTTATCATATTTAACCAAACTATGCCCCGTAGGGGTATTTTGGTAATTTCACATAAGCCGAAAAGCTCAAAAACGAAGTCTGAGTTTATCAACTTTTGCTTACTGTTAAAATATCATAATTTTCTTCTTATATCAGTAGGTATCAACCCGGGTATGTCCAATATGATTTTAGAACATACTATGCGTTAAAAACGCTAATTTAGGCGATTAAAGGCCATTACTGGGTTCGATACTTAAATCTGATATTTTTATATTTCCAGAAGGCTTAAAATAATTTATTTATCATAACCAATCAGTAGAAAGAGGTTTGGAGTCGTTTAGATGTGTAAAACTCATTTTATGGCCCGTAAGGGCAAAACCAACAATTTCTGAATTAAGCCTACGACTATGAGTTATGCTCAGCCTAAAATTTATTAAAAATCTTTAAAATTCCCAAAATATTATATTACATCAGTGGGTAATTCGTTTGATACCAAAAAGTATGTTTAACTAGGCTATACGCTAATTACGCCATTATGTTAACATAAAGCATTAGTTTAGCGATAACGAGCATAACTCTTAATCTATAAGTCAAACTGATGTCAAATTTTGCATACAAGTCTATTTATCAGTAACTAAGGTTTCTACACTTTTACATTCTCATAAATCATGTTTTAAGGTAATAAGGGCATAACGGTCAACGTATGAGCAATTAACGGAAACTTGCATATTAATTGGATAATCAACGAAACAAGTACAGAGACTTATACTATCATGCAACCCTACTCTAATGAAGCACTAAGGAATTTCCGAATCAAACTAAAACGGGTCAGAAGCGAAGTCAAAGCAAAAGTCAAGGTTTTGCGCCTTTCGGTTCTGAACCGGGTTTAAACAGAAATTTGTCGAGTCGGGCAAGCGTAGACAAGTTTTCATACTTATTACCATGTTATATTAAGGTTAAAACAGGTTACACACCTTTCGGATCATTAGTTGTGCATTAAATCGCATTTTGTATTTCTGTTGACTTTTTCGGTCAACGTTTGACCCGACAAACGACCTAGTTAGGTCTGGAATTGGTACTTGCCCTTATAAGGGTTTAATACCCATATAATTACCTATCTAATGGTACTTTTAATTCGTGATATGACTGAGCTATCGACACTTAATCACGAAGTCAACCGTTAAGCACGTTATATTGACTTTTAAGCTATTTATAAAGCTAGAATTAATTTAGAAGGGTTAAGCAACTTACTAGATGATTAATGGATGATTAGGAAGGCCTTGAATCAGATTGTAAGCTCCTCCAATGCTCAGATGGCACTTGAATGATGTGTGTAGCAATTGTTGCAACTATGGTCCCTTATATAGTGCTTAAGGACACCACAAAAGCTTGACAACCAAGTCTAGGACATACCACAATCGATTAACATCTGTAACTAGTGTTTAGGGATGTCTAGGGGCCATGCACATGCAAGAGAAACCGGATTAGAGGGTCACATTCGCGCACAACAGCCAACAGCAGGTAATCTGTCGCTGGGCAACCCCTCGCGTAGCGCGAGGGTCCGTCGCGCTACGCGACGCCCTCTGCAGAATCAGTTTTTGATTTTGTTTGTTGTGTTTCGAAAGGGCAGCCGTAACTTCTGACTTTGGGGCATCAATTATCACTTAGGGCCCTTCATAATGTGTCTAGAATAGTCTCATACCCTACCATTATCCATTGTTTCAATTGGGTCCAATAACAAGACCCGAAAACAACGGGTTTCCATTCTTTTCTTCGTAGAATCCTATCGTACATTTCCAATTCCATTATTGGCAATAATTCCCTGAATTGAGGGTGCATAGATGTGTAAAATATTAAATCGGGTCTTGGGATTTATAATTGAGGTGTTCAGAGGTAATAATTTAACATGACGCCACTTTAAATCCTACCGAAAACATCTTTATTAAATCCGGGTTTTCAACGCGTTTTTGTTTGACATGACACGTGTCGTTTTAATATTAAACCCGAAATTTGCGAGGTGTTACATCCTCACCCCCTTAAAATAAATCTCGACCCGAGATTTACTGAAACAAATAAGGGTATTTTTCTTTCATGGTGGATTCTAATTCCCACGTATATTCGGGACCTCTACGGGCATCCCATTTGACCTTTACAAAAGGTATATGCTTTCTTCGGAGCTTCCTTACCTGTCGATCTTCAATCGACAAAGGTTTTTCCACAAACGTTAAGCTCTTATCTATTTGTACATCTGTATGTGGCATGACATGTGAATCGTCAGCGGAACACTTCTTTAGATTGCAGATGTGGAACACATTGTGAATTCCACTGAGCTCTTCTGGTAAGTTCAACTTGTAGGCAACTGACCCGACACGTTCGATAACCTCGAAAGGTCCTATGTATCTCGGGCTTAGTTTGCCTTTCTTACCAAATCGCATCACCCCTTTCCATGGTGACACTTTAAGTAGGACTTTGTCACCTACTTCGAAGTGAAAATCCTTACGACTTGGATCCGCGTAACTCTTCTGCCTATTCCGGGCAGCTTGGAGGTTGTTACGAATCTGGACAATCTTGTCCGTCGTTTCGAACACGATCTCTGGTCCTGATAACTGGACTTCTCCAACTTCCGCCCAACAAACTGGCGATCTACACTTCCTACCGTATAATGCCTCAAAAGGCGCAGCCTTTATGCTGGTATGGTAGCTATTGTTGTAGGAGAATTCGATCAATGGTAGGTTTTTATCCCAGCTACCTTCCAATTCGATCGCACATGCCCGTAGCATGTCTTCCAACGTTTGAATAGTACGCTCACTCTGACCGTCAGTCTGAGGATGGTAAGCCGTACTAAAGTTCAAACGTGTGCCCAAAGATTGCTGGAAGCTCTTCCAAAAATGTGACGTGTACCTAGTATCTCTATCAGAGATAATAGCTACAGGTATGCCGTGTAAGGCTACAATCTTATCAACGTATAACTGGGCTAACATATCGGAGCTATAAGTCTCCTTGATGGGTAAGAAATGAGCTGACTTAGTCAGTCGGTCAACTATAACCCATATCGTATCATTTCCTTTCCTTGTCTTGGGTAACTTGGTAATAAAATCCATAGTTACCATTTCCCACTTCCACGTAGGAAGTTCAGGCTGTTGTAGCAAACCCGACGGTTTCTGATGCTCGGCTTTGACTTGCGCACATGTCAAGCATTTTGCTACATGGGCGGCTACAGACTTCTTCAAGCCTATCCACCAATAGTTTGCCTTTAGATCCTGGTACATCTTATCAGCTCCAGGATGAACGGAGTATTTGGAACTATGGGCTTCTTGGAGGATGACATCACGAAGTCCTCCAAAAATTGGGATCCATATTCGTCCGTTTAACCGTAAAATTCCGTCCTTGCTAAGAGTTAACTGCTCCTCAGTTACTCCTAACTTTTCATTAGGATAGTTAGCTTCCAACACAGCATCCTTCTGTGCAGCTAACACCCTTTCTATCAAACTGTTCTTTATTTCCATTCGCTTGGCGTTGATTCGAATGGGTTTAACCCTTTCCTTTCTGCTCAAGGCATCAGCGACTACATTCGCTTTGCCGGGATGGTATTTGATTTCACAATCATAATCATTTAAAGTTTCCATCCAACGGCATTGCCTCATGTTTAATTCTTTCTGGTTAAACAGATGCTGGAGGCTCTTGTGATCAGAAAAGATCACAAACTTGATTCCATAAAGATAATGCCTCCACAGTTTTAGTGCGAACACAACGGCACCCAACTCCAAGTCATGGGTGGTGTAATTCTTTTCGTGCACCTTCAACTGCCGTGATGCATAGGCAATAACCTTGCCCTTCTGCATAAGCACACACCCCATGCCAGTGTGTGATGCGTCACAGTAAACTACAAATTCTTCAGCGCCTTCAGGTAATGTCAGTACTGGGGCGTTGCTCAGCTTTTGCTTCAGAATATCAAAGGATTCTTGCTGCTTAGGGCCCCAAACAAACTTAACTTTCTTCTTAGCTAAGGAGGTTAGGGGTGCAGCAATCCTTGAAAAATTTTCAATGAAACGCCGGTAATATCCTGCTAATCCCAGGAAGCTACGAATTTTTGTTGGCGTCTTTGGCTCTTGCCAGTTCATTACTGCTTCAACCTTAGCGGGATCCACCTGGATACCACGCTCACTGACCACATGTCCAAGAAATTGGACTTCCCTAAGCCAAAATTCACACTTGGAGAATTTGGCATAGAGTTTCTCCTTATGCAGAAGTTTGAGAATACATCGAAGATGTTTCTCATGGTCAGCTTTGTTCTTAGAATAAATGAGGATGTCGTCGATGAAAACGATGACGAATTTATCTAAGTGCGGCTTGCAAACGCGATTCATGAGATCCATGAACGCAGCCGGTGCATTGGTGAGCCCAAAAGGCATCACTAGAAACTCGTAGTGACCGTAACGAGTCCTAAATGCAGTCTTGTGTACGTCTTCATCCTTGACCTTCAGCTGATGGTAGCCTGACCTCAAATCTATCTTTGAGAAGTAACTCGCCCCTTGTAATTGATCGAACAGATCGTCTATTCTGGGCAGAGGATACCTATTCTTGATCGTGACTTTATTAAGCTCACGATAGTCGATGCACAGGCGCATCGACCCATCCTTCTTCTTGACAAATAAGATTGGCGCTCCCCAAGGAGATGAACTAGGTCTGATGAAACCCTTAGCCAGCAATTCATCTAGCTGCGTCCGCAACTCCTTCATTTCCGTGGGTGCCAATCTGTATGGAGCTCTAGCAAGTGGTGCCGCTTCGGGGATGATATCGATCCTGAATTCCACTTGTCTATCTGGTGGTAAACCAGGTAGATCTTCAGGAAACACTTCCGGGTATTCTGAGATGACAGGGATGTCTTCTAACTTCGGTTTGGGCTCATCTAAAATCACCTGTGCCATGTAGATGACACACCCCTTCTTCAAACACTTTGAAGCCTTGAGCATAGTCACGTGCTCAGGCAGTCCGTACTGGGTATCTCCCCGAATGGTAAGTGGCTCACCAGACGGAGTCTTTATCACTACTTGCTTCATGTTACAGACGATTTGGGCCTGGTTATGAGATAACCAGTCCATACCCAGAACTATGTCAAAACCGGCTAACTTAAAGGGAAGTAGAGATAAAGGAAAAGAATGGTTCTTAATGGATATAACACATCCATCTAACACAGTAGAGACGGTTTCAATGGTACCATCTGCTAACTCTACCTCATAATTCACTTTTAGGGTTTTGACAGGTAAATTCAACAATTTACTAAATTTATGATCTACGAAAGACTTATCTGCGCCTGAATCAAAAAGTACTCTTGCAAAAACATCATTTACAAGGAAAGTACCTGTTATGACGTTATCATCCTGCACAGCTTCTTTCGCATCCATCCTGAAGACTCTGGCGTTAGTCTTCTTAGCCTCCTCAGGCTTCTTGTTGTACTTAGGGCAGTTAGTCTTTATGTGGCCCTTTTCATTGCAACGGTAGCACGTTGCATCTTTCATCTTCTTGCAATCCAAGGTTTTGTGTTCCTTGGACTTGCACAAACCACAAGCAGAAGCCCTTGACTCGTTATTCGAGTTTGATTCGAGTCGGCACTTTCCAAAGTGCTGTTTCTTGCAAGTTTTGCATGTGGGCTTCTCTCCAGAACGACGCCCATCTTTCTTCGAATCCGATCCCTTCTTGTGATCACCGCTCCCACGGTGCTTCTTGTTCAACCTACGCGAACCATCATCCTCTCGCTTCCTCTTCTCAGCATCTTTATTTCTCAGCGATCTCTGTCGGACCGCATCCAGTGTGAGGGATAAAGAAAGGTCAGTTACAGACCTGAATGTAACTGGCCGAGAAGCTTTTACACTGGCCTTGATCTCGGGTTCTAACCCACCAATAAAACGAGCGATCCTTTTAGGCTCCGGGGTTACTAGATAAGGTACCAACCGGGATAGTGTATTGAAGCTTGTCAGATAAGCTTGACAATCGAGGTTCTTCATCACCAATGATAGAAAGTCATATTCTATCTTTTCCACCTCATGTTGAGGGCAGAAATTTTCTTTGATCAGGTCAATGAATTGATCCCACGTCATGCTATACAACGGGATCTTTCCTGAGGCCTCCATCAGAGATCTCCACCAAGCTAACGCCTCACCTTTGAAGGACTGTGAGACAAATTTAACCACATCACCTTCAGCGCATCCGCTGATGTCCACGACCGTGTCCATTTCATCCAGCCACGTCATGCAGTCTACTGCTCCTTTCTCCCCCGTAAAATCCCTGGGTTTGCAAGACACAAAGTACTTATATGTGCAACCCTTGTTACGGTGTCCCTGATGCAGTACCAACTGCTGAGATGGATTACTTTGGTGGTTAGTGGACTGGCGATCATCACCGTTTTTCTTTGGTTCATCCTTTTTGGGAGGAGGCTTGTTATGAGCCTCAGAATGTGTCCTTGGGTTTGAATGTGACACAGAGTGGGTCCTACTCCGGGTACTACTGTATTCTTCGTACTGCCTATCCAAAGCTTGAGTGATGGCGCCGTCTATGATTGCTTTTAGTTCAGAACCCGTTAATGTAATCTGGGCGTTCTCATTCGGCTCCACAGGATGACTATTGACTTCATTAGAGTTAGCCATTTGTATTGAACTGTTGCAGAAAACAAGAACAATATTTTATTTTTGGGATTTTATTATGGAATTACCTCTTAGGGTAGTTCGTTAACCATGGTAAACAGAGACCATATTTGGTTAACTTATTAATCGTATTAATTTAGGATTTCAATTAAAATTTATCCTAAACATAAACAATAACAATATATATTAGCACATAAGGCTTGGTCACATGGACAATTTAAATTATAAGCTATGATTTCAGAGAATCAAGACTTTTAAGGTTTGAACCTAGTTCATTACTTTTATTAGACAGGGAGTCATAGCTACCACTGTCTTTTGGCTCATGTAGAAATGAGCAAGGCCCGTAGGCATTATATTACCAACGTATGGTAAAATATGATCATCTTAATTGATGATGTAGACCCAGGATTCAGAGATCATTAAACTGGGTTTGGAATCTTCTAAAGAATCCTTATACATATAAAAAAAATAACATGTGATTTTAACGAATCACTTCTGCCAGGAGTGTTAACATGTTTTAAGATGTTAACAGGGATTTGAATCTTTTAAACCGGTCTTACCATTTTGGCCCGGTCTTATATTTGACACTAGGCTAGGTTTCACACTTAAAGATTCTTAATTAAATAATTACTTAGGCAGATTAAAAGGAATGATTTTAATTTATTTATTTCATTTATAATTTATTTATGCACAAATGGCAAACATGAAATTTATAAAAATAACACTCCATTAACTTATCACTATATTACATATCGCCCTAAACGGGTCTTTTACACACGAAATTTGCCCACGTAGGGGTCTTACAGAAAGACATAAGTCCTCGCAGGGACTATCCAACATAAGTCCACGCAGGGACTAAACATACAACATACTCTCGTAGGGGTTTATGGAAAGATAGACCCACGTAGGGGTCAATACACACAACAAACACACATACCCACATAGGGGCTTAACAACAAGATATGCCCACACAGGGGCTTATACATCAGCGATGGAAGAATTTAACGATCCTTCTTGTTCTTCCCCTTGATCAGACCCATCAGTCCTTGGAAGAACGTCTGCCTTTCCCTACGATCCTCGTGAGCTTCCCGTTTAACTTGCTGCAACCTATGTAGAATTTCCTCCCGTTCTGGGGGAGAAAATCGTGGCGGCTGCGACTGCGCTCTAATGATAGGCCTGGGAGGTATTGGGTACCCCTGACTCGGGTAGCTTACCCCCCATGGATCTCCGTAGGGTCCTTGGGCATTGGGGGCGTTATAATTTGCTGCTTCCATATAAGGATCTGCCCCAGCGTATCCGTAGTTGTGGTAAGCTGGTGGTTCAAACGGGTTGTAATTACTTGGACCCGTGTATGCTGGGATTTGGTTATCAAAACCCATGTGCGGTGGCTGTTGAAAAGCTGGCTGCGAAGGCCCACCCATTTGTGGGTCCTCATAGTGCGGTGGGTAGTGACTAGCACTAGACTGTCGCGGGGAATCGAAAGTGAAGCCCCCTGGTCTCACCGACATGCGGGCACCGGTTCTCCTACGCCTTGGCGGTTGAGGAGGTGGCGGTTGAACCGGTGGCGGTGGAGGTGGTGGCGTAACTGCCACAAAGCGGTGATCCTCTGAAGAATCTTGATGATGCGGCTGTGGTTGTGGCTCCTGGTGTTGCTGAGAATGCTGCTGCTGATGCTGCCCATGTGACGACGAGTGGTGTGATGGTGTATAGTACCACTGGTGCTGATCGAATAGGGCTTGAAAACTATCTGGACCAGCATAGGGTGATCCGTGAAACGAAGATCCGTCTGATATTTCGATCGGATGATTCGGCGTACCACTAGCTGGCATGATGGGGTCAGTATCCTCATCCATATCCTCAGCATTATCCCCCGAAAAGTGATCTTCAGGCCCTAGTGGGTTAAAACCCACGGGTTCTTGCAAGTAATCGGCCGGATTAAACTGGCCTCTAAAGATAGGTGTGGGGTCCCCATAGGAATGATGGGACAGAGACCTTTGTAGTGGTATATATGAAGGTTGGGGGTTGTGAGGTTCATATGGGTTAAGAGCAGGAGGTGTTGAAGCATGCGAAACCGATCGTCTGGCCGGGTCATACTGGTTCCTTCGGTTTTCCCGAGGGTCGTCACTCTCGGTATTGGATGGAGCTCGCCTTCGTGAAGGTCCAGCTTCATGATCATTGGGGGCGGCTGTCGGCCCCTTTCCGCGTCCTCTTGTTCGGAAGAATCTTGACGACATTTTTGTTATTCCTGTCAATAAAGCATGAGATAACAATAACAAAAATAAATTTGAAGGACAAAAACAAAACCAAATAAAGTGGAATTTGTCCTATGTTATAAGTCTAGACTCGAAGGTTTAGATATGTGCAATTGTGTAACTGAGATTAAACACAAAAGGCTAGTGTTTAATTCACTCAGTGTTGGCTCTGATACCAACCTGTCACACCCCGATTTCCACGTGTCACCGGTGGGCCCGGTGGGGGAGTATCGTGACGTGGTTGGCAACGTAATAGTCAAACAACACAATATAATAATGCACAACGGAAGCAAATTTAAAATAAGATACAACCGAATTTATTTATTGTAAACAAAGTCACAATTATCCGGTGTTTATCCACAGTAGGATCGAATTAAAAACATTGTTTATGGTTCAACAGACTTCGGCATCTTAAGCTTGCGAGACTTCTAATGATGCTTAGGAGAATCCCAGCCTATTTCGCTTAGTACCTGCATTTAATCTTTTTGGGAAAATACGTCAGTTTACACTGGTAAATACATTCAACTGACTCATTTTATAAAATGATTAAAAATTGGTTTGGATGCACATGGCATAAACATTTTTATTAACTTGGGAGAATTATTTAATATTATAATCTTGTGAACGATTTACATGTTACTTATGCGTTCAGTAGCCCGGAACGTATTCCGGGTTAAAGATCAATAGACACACCACTTTCAGTGAGTTATACACGGGAGTACGCCTACACCCCGTGCTCAGGTCGTGGCTATCTCGTAAGATAATGCCGATGATATCCGGGACATGGTCATTAACCCCCCAAAGGCTGTAAAGTAAACACATCTGTTTAAAACGAGCCGATCAAATTATTCAATTAACCACCTAAGCGATGGAAGATTTGATGCCCGATCAAGCGGTACGCTATGTACCGTAACCCAAGCCCGTATAGGGAAAATAAGTTAAAAGTATTTACCTTGATGCAATGTATAGTCACAATAATCAAATAGCAGGTAGCTTTTACTGTTTCTCCTAATCTGGAACGAAGGTTAAATATAACCTATTAGAATCCTAGCGGGTCTTTAATTATGCTTAAGCTTAGACCGGCTAGTTTCAAAGATACGGTTCGTACGCACGATTTAAGCGAAGACCGGATAGAATGTGATTCAGACCCGACAAGTTTGAAGACTTGTTTAATATGGGTTTATTACTCACATTCTGGATTTTGAGATAAAACCGATAAGGTTTGACCCGTTTCGGCTAATTTATGTAAACTTGTTACATAAACCGAGCCGAACGCGTAATATGCGTAACGGGTATCCGTAAGAGCCATATACAGGTTTCCTAAGTTAATATGCTTCAAATATGTTGTAACATCAGTAGGATGTCTTTCGTTATGCCTCGAACTAATTTAAACACAAACTATGCCCCGTAGGGGTATTTTGGTCATTTTAAAGTTTGTAAAAGCGTTTATATGTTCAACTAAGTTACAGGTCTGATGTAAACAGAAAACATACTCATTTTGATGGGTTATAACAGTAGGCTAAGGCATGTATGTGAAATTTATCATATTTAACCAAACTATGCCCCATAGGGGTATTTTGGTAATTTCACATAAGCCGAAAAGCTCAAAAACGAAGTCTGAGTTTATCAACTTTTGCTTACTGTTAAAATATCATAATTTTCTTCTTATATCAGTAGGTATCAACCCGGGTATGTCCAATATGATTTTAGAACATACTATGCGTTAAAAACGCTAATTTAGGCGATTAAAGGCCATTACTGGGTTCGATACTTAAATCTGATATTTTTATATTTCCAGAAGGCTTAAAATAATTTATTTATCATAACCAATCAGTAGAAAGAGGTTTGGAGTCGTTTAGATGTGTAAAACTCATTTTATGGCCCGTAAGGGCAAAACCGACAATTTCCGAATTAAGCCTACGACTATGAGTTATGCTCAGCCTAAAATTTATTAAAAATCTTTAAAATTCCCAAAATATTATATTACATCAGTGGGTAATTCGTTTGATACCAAAAAGTATGTTTAACTAGGCTATACGCTAATTACGCCATTATGTTAACATAAAGCATTAGTTTAGCGATAACGAGCATAACTCTTAATCTATAAGTCAAACTGATGTCAAATTTTGCATACAAGTCTATTTATCAGTAACTAAGGTTTCTACACTTTTACATCTCATAAATCATGTTTTAAGGTAATAAGGGCATAACGGTCAACGTATGAGCAATTAACGGAAACTTGCATATTAATTGGATAATCAACGAAACAAGTACAGAGACTTATACTATCATGCAACCCTACTCTAATGAAGCACTAAGGAATTTCCGAATCAAACTAAAACGGGTCAGAAGCGAAGTCAAAGCAAAAGTCAAGGTTTTGCGCCTTTCGGTTCTGAACCGGGTTTAAACAGAAATTTGTCGAGTCGGGCAAGCGTAGACAAGTTTTCATACTTATTACCATGTTATATTAAGGTTAAAACAGGTTACACACCTTTCGGATCATTAGTTGTGCATTAAATCGCATTTTGTATTTCTGTTGACTTTTTCGGTCAACGTTTGACCCGACAAACGACCTAGTTAGGTCTGGAATTGGTACTTGCCCTTATAAGGGTTTAATACCCATATAATTACCTATCTAATGGTACTTTTAATTCGTGATATGACTGAGCTATCGACACTTAATCACGAAGTCAACCGTTAAGCACGTTATATTGACTTTTAAGCTATTTATAAAGCTAGAATTAATTTAGAAGGGTTAAGCAACTTACTAGATGATTAATGGATGATTAGGAAGGCCTTGAATCAGATTGTAAGCTCCTCCAATGCTCAGATGGCACTTGAATGATGTGTGTAGCAATTGTTGCAACTATGGTCCCTTATATAGTGCTTAAGGACACCACAAAAGCTTGACAACCAAGTCTAGGACATACCACAATCGATTAACATCTGTAACTAGTGTTTAGGGATGTCTAGGGGCCATGCACATGCAAGAGAAACCGGATTAGAGGGTCACATTCGCGCACAACAGCCAACAGCAGGTAATCTGTCGCTGGGCAACCCCTCGCGTAGCGCGAGGGTCCGTCGCGCTACGCGACGCCCTCTGCAGAATCAGTTTTTGATTTTGTTTGTTGTGTTTCGAAAGGGCAGCCGTAACTTCTGACTTTGGGGCATCAATTATCACTTAGGGCCCTTCATAATGTGTCTAGAATAGTCTCATACCCTACCATTATCCATTGTTTCAATTGGGTCCAATAACAAGACCCGAAAACAACGGGTTTCCATTCTTTTCTTCGTAGAATCCTATCGTACATTTCCAATTCCATTATTGGCAATAATTCCCTGAATTGAGGGTGCATAGATGTGTAAAATATTAAATCGGGTCTTGGGATTTATAATTGAGGTGTTCAGAGGTAATAATTTAACATGACGCCACTTTAAATCCTACCGAAAACATCTTTATTAAATCCGGGTTTTCAACGCGTTTTTGTTTGACATGACACGTGTCGTTTTAATATTAAACCCGAAATTTGCGAGGTGTTACAAAAGTAAACCCAGATTTCTTACATAACTCTACATTAATGTTTTTTCTCACAATCAATCATTTAAAACATGGAAGTTAGGAGAAGACCCATTTAAGATAAAACCCAGTATCATGTTTTTGGGTATGAATAGAGCACACTAGTCATTTCATCTTGACACATAATTTTCCTAAATAACTCGACAAGTATGTTCATTTATGCATATAAAGCACTTTGTGATTTACAAACATCTGTTCGAACCCTTAATGTGTTGTGCGACCAAAAGGAATTTTTCATAGAAGAGCACATTATTCACTCATCGTACACAGATCTAATATATCAACATTAATATGATTATCTACATATACCCAGTTTGCATATGATTCACACAAAGATCATACCACAGTAAACGTTTCAATTTACAAGTCCCAAGCTTCCGCTCTCGAGAAGCATGCCGCTGCAAACTGCAAGGTAATTTTAATGTTGATCTACATATCATGATTAGTAGATATAAGTCAACCTGTGCATTGTGATAAATATGGTGTGTTATCTGCTTGCATTATGTTTTTTTGTGAATAGGTCAGGGGTGTTCAACAACACATATATGCTTATATCACTACAACATGTATGTGTTAGATGATGATGGCGGCGGTGCTAGATGATGATGGTGGTGAGCGATTGTTGATGAAGACGGCGCAGATGAAGGAGGGGTGTTTGTTGATGATCTGGGTTTTCTGGTTGGGAGCTAGGAGAGATGAACAAGAAGAGTTTTATGGTGGGGTCATGTGTAATTATATAATTTATTAATAAACAAAAAAACAAGGTTGAAATGACAATAATACCCTCACATGCAAAGCATGTGAGGTGATTTAACCAAGAATATTAACAGAGTTTGTGTTAAAGGTTGAACTTGTAGCAAAACATGAACGTAAAGGTTGGTTTTGACGGATTTCATAGTGAAAGGTATAAAGTGCAGTTTGGAGTATACATAAAGGTTGTTTTCTGCAATTTTGTCTATATTAAAACTTTAGATCAAATTGACTAATCTGATTAAAAATTGGTTTCTTATAGTCGATCATTATGTCAAAACTTCAGATCAAATCGACCAATCTGAATTTTAGCTTGGAGAGTTTCTACATGATTGGGAAGATTTTTTTTTTTTTGAACGGCCAACAAACTCAATCCCGAGCACTCTCGGGTACCCACTGGACAAACGGAGTACTCCGAGAGTAACCCGAATCCACCACCAATTCCGGGGAAAACCCGATAATCCACCCGCCCGTAGGCACGGCGGTGAAATTACCGGTAAAACCCGTTTGGCTCAAGGATCCAACCCAGGTTTCCCTGAGTCTCCTATCATTGTCCACCAGTGCCTCACTCTGCACCAAGTGGGAGTCGAACCTGCATCTCTCAAGAGACATGCAAGCCCTTCACCACTTGATCTAGAGATCATTGGCTGGGAAGAAATTTTTGACCATACTTTTTAACTGCCAAAATTCAAGTCAATAATATCACATATAGTTTCCAAGTATTCTACACTTTAAATCTTTAATCCGAGTTTAACAGTTATTTTTAGCTTGGAGAGTTTCTCACTTTAGCACTAAAACAAAAAAAATAGTTATTTAAACGTCTTGTTACAATCGCACAACACTCTCGACGAACCGTTTAAGTCAATCATACTTCAACGCAAACGCGAGATATGTGAAAAAGTGGGGTTGGGAGATGCCGTAGATTTTTTAGGCTTTTTTTTATTTGCAATGTTTAGTTTTTTTTTTTTTTAGTTTGTAATTTAGGATTTATTTAAATGAAAATTTTAATTTATAATTTTATTGTTTTATTGTTAATTTATAATTTAAAAAAAACCATCATTAGGAATGGGCACCCCTAATAAATAAAGCTTTAGATCATATTGGTTTCTTACTGTCGATATGTGGCTGCACTTTGCAAGTGGTCAGACCAAAAAATAGGCAAGAAAGAAGGTCTGGGAATAGGAAGACATTGCAACAAAGATCAATTCTGAATTCTTTAGCCACATGGGGGAAAGAAGATGGTATTTTTATGTTAGTTAAAAATATATTTGAGTCCTACGGTGGGGTCTCTAGGTCAAGGAGGTGTTGATAATCCTGAGGAGAGTACTGTTAGTAATTCCAATGTTAGGCAGTGTCTTCGAAAGGTTGCTGATGGTCACTTTACAGCTGCAGTGAAGGTGTTATGTTCATCCGGTGTTGCTCCGTGCAATGATAATACCGTACAGGCTTTAGAGGCTAAACACCCGTACAGAGAACCTCCATCTTTGCCAGGTACTATATATTCTGAGCCCCCCCCCCCCCTTGTCGCAGAGGTGGATAGTGTTCTTTGCTGCATTAAATCGTTTCCTAAAGGAACCTCATGTGGGAGGGATGGCTTGAGGGCACAACACATTTTGGATTCTTTATGTGGAGAGGGGTCTGCTATTGCCACTGATCTCTTATGCGATATCACTGCGGTAGTCAACTTATGGCTAGGGGAAATGCCCATCGTGTTTGGCAGAGTTTGTCGCGTCTGCTCCCCTTACACCGCTTTTAAAACTCGACAATGGGATTAGACCTATTGCAGTGGGTACTATATGGAGGTGTTTGGTTTCTAAGGTTGCTATGAAGGGTGTTGGTAAAGAAATGACTAAGTACCTTAATGATTTTCAGTTTGGGGTCGGCGTGTCGGGTGGTGCTGAGGCCATTTTACACAGCGTCAATAGAGTTCTAAGTGAACGTCACACTGATGGGTCTCTTGCAATGCTTATGGTAGATTTTTCTAATGCTTTTAACCAGGTGGATAGATCAGCCTTACTTCGTGAGGTCAGGATGAGGTGCCCTTCTATTTCTTTGTGGGTGGAATTTCTATATGGGCAGCCAGCAAGATTGTATCTTGGAGATGGGCACATTTGGTCTACCACGGGAGTTCAGCAAGGGGACCCATTGGGACCACTTCTTTTCGCTCTTGTTTTGCACCCCCTTGTGCATCAGATTAGAGATAAATGCAAGCTTCGCCTTCATGCTTGGTATCTTGATGATGGGACTGTCATTGGAGGTTCAGAAGAGGTGGCTAGAGTGTTGGACATCATCAGGGTGTCGGGTCCAACATTGGGTCTTGAACTTAATATTAAGAAAACTGAGTTATTTTGGCCTTCTTGTGATGGTAGCAAGTTTCGTGAAGGGGTATTTCCTAAGGACATCGGGAGGCCGTCAGTGGGGGTGAAGCTTCTTGGGGGGGCTGTTAGTAGAGACGGAAGCTTTATTAGTGGGTTGGCAATGAAAAGAGCTGCTAAGGCAGTAGATTTGATGCGTCTTCTACCGAAATTAGGTGACCCGCAGAGTGAACTACTCTTGCTTCGATCCTGTATGGGCATTGCCAAACTTTTCTTTGGCTTGAGGACATGCCAACCTGTACACATGGAGGATGCAGCGTTGTTCTTTGACAAAGGTTTGCGTGAGGCGATTGAGGAATTGGTGGTTTGTGGAGGTCCTTTCTTTGGAGACCTCCAGTGGCGACTTGCTTCTTTACCTATTAGGTTTGGAGGTTTGGGGTTGTATTCGGCTGTAGAGGCTTCATCCTACGCTTTTGTGGCCTCGAGGGCCCAATCGCGGGTGCTACAGGACCACATCTTAAGAGACAGTGGCATATGCGGTATGGATTCTGATTATGTTTGTGCTTTGGCTTGTCTTCGTGATACGATTCCAAGCTTTGACTTCAGCGGTTTCACTAATAAGGACACCCCCCCCCCTAAAGCCCAACATGCATTGGCGAGTGCTCTTTTTAGTAAAATTGTTCACGAAATCGAAGTGCAGTTTGACTTGACCGTTAGACAAAAAGCCGTTTTCGAGTGTCTCCGAGCATCACATGCACAAGATTTTCTTCTTGCTATACCTATAGATGTGTTAGGCCAGCATATGTCGCCGGTGGAGTACCGCACTATCCTTAAGTATCGCCTCATGATTCCTTTATTCCCAGTTGATGAGGTATGCCCAGTTTGTCATAAGGCGTGTTTGGATTCTTTTGGTGAGCATGCTGTTCATTGTAGAGAGCTCCCGGGGTTCAAATACCGACATGATTAGGTTAGGGATGTCCTTTTTGACATATTCAGGTGCGCTGGTATTTCTGCTAAGAAAGAGGCTCCCGTTAATTTCTTAACAGACCCGTTGGAGGGGAGATCTACCCTTCGACCAGCCGACATTCTGGTCTTTGGATGGGTAGGGGGAAAACACGCCTGTGTGGATTTAACAGGGGTTTCCCCGCTTGTGGGCTTAGGGAGTAGTGCTTTCACAGTGGGCCAGGCTGCTTTAAAGGCTGCTTCGGGTAAAGTGATCAAGCATGAGAAAGCGTGCCTTGACAACCAGCACGTGTTTATCCCATTTGCTTTTGATACTTTTGGTTTTCTGGCGCCAGAGGCTGTGGACCTACTTAGCCGAGTTCAAAGGGTCATGCATAGTAATGTTATGACCCCGAGATCTATGAACGTAGTTTTTAAAAAGCCTAGTTTTGCTATTCAAAAAGGGGTAGCGGCGCAACTTGTTGCCCGTTTACCAATTATCTCGATGTAAATTCTTCGACTCCATAGTTGACCCAACGTAAAATGTTTAGAAAGTGTTAAATATATCATTTTGATACCAAAAAAAAATGTGGCGGAACTTGATTAAAAATTGAAAATAATGTTACAAATATTAAAAATTGGTTTCTTAAAGACGACCAGATTGTTATGTCAAAACCTTCGATCAAATCAACTAAGCTGATTAAAAATTGGTTTCTTACGGCCGACCGTTATGTCAAAGCTTTACATCAAATCGACCAATTTGAGTTTTAGCTTGGAGAGTTTCTACATGATTGGAAAGAAATTTTTGACCATACTTTTTAAGCACCAAAATTCAAGAAGTCAATGATATCACATATAGTTTCCAAGTATTCTACACTTTAAATCTTTGATCGACTCGCAAAGTACAATATCCTCTTCTTCAGTTTACGCCACGGCTGACATCCTCGATTTTTTTTAGGTGAAGTGGAAAAGTTTGTATAATAATGAAGTGGTGGAATTTGTATAATTTGGGTGAAGATATGGGTTGTACTTATGGTGTGAAGTTATAATTTTTAGAAAAGCTATTTTTTTTAAATTTAAAAGTTAACCGTTGGGGTTAAACGGCTCACAGTCACGCCCATTAAGCACGTGTCACGTCGACTGCAAAATGTTCTCCACGCCAGTGGAGATCCCCCCACCCTTTGAATAACGTCGTGGACGGGATGGTGTGAACGACGTTGAGCAGCAACAATGCCATTTTTAAACACCCACACCGTATGGTCTTACCATCACTCTCTAAAATAACAAAGTTGTTAATGGTTAATCAAACAAGTTATACCATAAAAAGAAATATATTGTGCTAGTGAATTTGAGTTTTTTTTTTATCTAGAAAACGTAACTTTTTTTTTTAATACAGAATGATGTCATATGAGATGGTGAACGTCTCCTCGCGATGTAACATTTGTAATTATTTCCATTTTTTTATTAATAGTCTTATTTTGGTGTTTGATGCCACATAATTTTTCAAGAGACTAATATTAACAATTCTTTTCAATCTACAAAATGTTAGTGCAAGCAGAGAATTGAGGAGTTGGCGCACGGCGATTGGAGCCACGTGGCCTGACAATTGTCCTTGATATCGAGTCTGTCACTAGTTGTGAATGGAGATCTTGGAGCAGTGAATGACACGACTAGATTAGTTACACGTTACTGTCCTTTTGTACTATTTGTCTTCTGCACGATTCTTCGTTGTGGGAGTTGTCTGGTCAGGGCCTGGCGCATGCTGATTAGCTACAACTCATGCCATTTGTACTCTTTGTACTCGTATTAGAAGTCGTTGTGTTAGGTGCGCCGTCGAGAGCTATCGTGCACGGTCTACATATCATCAAGAATTATTTTGCTAAGTTTGTGTATTGCCCTCTGCGCACATGTATTAGAACTACTCACGCATGATTCGAAACCATACCCCTTCAATACTTGACTCGTTTCTAGCTTCGTGTGTGGGTGGGGTAATCCACTTATCCCACATTCATTCAAACCTTAGTACTACGTTTTTTGTTGCTGGATGTGTCGCCCGGTGAATGGGCCTGCAACGCAAGTGCCGGACACGGTTACCCATCGCATTTTACCCATCGCATTTAATGCGATGGGTATAAATAGCCGATTAGGGTTTTGGGAGAATCACTCTCTTCTTCTCTCCATCTTTCTCTTTGATTCCCCTTCGTCTTCAACCTTGTTCTTGAAGATCTTTTATAAAACTTTTAACTTTCTTCAAACCCACTTTTTTACTGGAGTCTTTTCGTCATGTATGCGTCCTCAGAGCAAGAAGACATTGCCCCTGATGTTGAAGAAGTGTCTGGTGGCTTACCACCATTGATGTGGATTGAGGCCACATTTGACCACAGTCACTGGTCTCCGATTCTCTGCGCGCGCACAGGCTGAGAGCTTGGTGGAGCCGCTAATCGTTATGGTTGCAGCAACGTGGCATTGTGAATGTACGCATTTAAACTTATCATGTGTTTGTTACTTTAAATTTCTTACCAAGTCGTGTTTCACATATGCGCAGGTCACCGATGCAGTGTTAAATTCGGTAGAGCTGGACTCCACGGTTGTGACCTTGATAGTCTCACCGCGCAATGACAGCAATGTAGAGGGCTACCGTCAGTGTACGAGGCATGTAACGGAGGCGCTGAAGGTTGAATGGGACACCCAATAATCGGCCACATGGAAAGGCCACTGGTGATGACCTGGTGGCCGCACAGGAGGCGTACAATAACCTACATTTACTTGTTATGGACCTCGTGACTGAAGCCCTTCAATATGACAATTATGTTGACCGTTTGAAAAATATTTCTGAGCTTCCTGAGGATCTAGACATGGGCGTTGGAGGTGGTGAAGGCGAAGCAGATGCTCCCGCAAAATGAAGCATCTGGCCTGCGCCCCGTGTATAGGTCGAGAACCCTTGTAATAATTCAGGATGTATAAACATTATCAACACTGCGCTGCCTCTGTTGGGGCGCAGGTCATAGACAATTTTAACATTTGAATAATTTAACATGTTAAAATTCAGTGTTAAAAGAAACCGGATAACTAATCAGAGTCATAAATATCAATCTTAAAAAAGATAATGCAAAAAATTAAATAACATCCTCTATTCATACGCCAGTTCTGTTTCTGATCATTTCATTCATAAAAACTACAATTGGAAACCTAAATGTGGATTATTTATCGTCTAGAACACACAATTCGAACATTTCAACAACTATAACGAAAGAACAAACCAACAAGCGACAAAGATTATTTAGTTTTTAGAACAAAATAATTGACCTTCGAGATAGAAAACTTACACCATTTGAAAACAAACGGTTGCGCTTGACCCTGCTCTACAAGCTCCAGATCAGATCTGATCTGCTTGACCGAAAAATTGACCTTCCAGCTCTCCATCATCTATAGCCACTTGTCCACCTCATCCTTCGCCCATACCTGGACAGCAGAGTCTGCAGTTGCTGCAACTCCACTTGTCCCCCTCATCCTACGACATGAAAATTAGAAGCATCAGATCAGTAGTGGTCGTTGAGTGTCATTCCATATTCAGCTTTCAAACGCTTCACATTTCCATCTGCATCATCAATCAGCTCATACTTCTTGTAGTTTATTTTCAGGGTCTCGCTTTGCTGTTTATGCAGCTTCTCTTCTTCTTCAAGTTGTAGCTGCACAAAAAGAAATAAACTTCATTTACTTGACATTTATACAACACATATTTCACAGTTTAAACCAAAATACCAATTAGTACTTGGGGTAAAATGTCATTTTCGTCCCTAAGGTTTGACCAGTTTTGCGACTTTCATTCAAAGGTTTGTTTCGCATCTGGATCCAAAAGGTTTGAAATCTTGCCATTTTCATCCGGTTCGTTAACTCCATCCAATTTTCTCCGTTAAGTCAGGAATCTTTCCGTCTTTTCCGCTAACTTAAAGGGCAATTTGGTCTTTTTCAAGGGTATTCAGTCTTTTTACATAAAGTGAAAAAGACCAATTTTCCCTTTAAGTTAGCAAAAAAGACAGAAATATCCCTGACTTAACGGAGAAAAATGGATGGAGTTAACGAGCCGGATGAAAATGGCAAGATTTAAACCTTTTGGATACGGATGCGAAAAAACAAACATTTGGACGAAAAAGTCGCGAAACTGGTCAAACCTCAGGGACAAAAATGGCATTTTACTCTAGTCTTTACCTCCATTAGATATTGAGCCTCAGCAGCATGTTTCTTCGTCAGATCCTTGATCTTCTTAGCCAGCTCAAAGTTTTGATGGCTTGGATCCATCCAACGACACACAATCGTTCTCGGATACTTCTTGGGCCGGTCCTCGAACATTTCAACTCGGGCTTTTCGGGCTCTCACGGGCCTGGGCATTCCGGATATCATAAGAGGAGAATCACCCATCTCACAGATGATTTCTTCAGCCTGTTTGGCTGATTCCATCTCCACCAGAGCAGCACAAACACCGCAAGACGTGAAATACTTGGGAACGAACCGAACATCTTTCACATTCCCAAACTGATTGATTGCATATTCTAAAACAGCTTTCGTAACCTGAGGGGATAAGTTGTCGATGTAGATCGTCTTCTTCACCTTCTCTTCAAACGCCACGTATTCAGTCGATGGCTCCATTAGATAGTTATAGTTCCAGATATTATCTAATGTAAAAGATATTACAGTATTAGAAACCAAATTTGCACATGGATGTAAAAGTAACCAAATTCGGTGAGTACAAAAACATGTTTCCTGATAGATAACAATATTCACAGAATCACGACCACATATTGTTTAAAAAAAAACACCACAAGAACATGAAAGTAAGTTAACTTCAGGATAATATATGATTCTCACGAAATTATGTTGATGACAGGACATTGAGCAAGATACATAGTAAATGACAGCTAAATATTTATTTAATTTAAAAAACAGCAGACAGTTGGATAACAAGAAAAGCAGCAGCAAAAAACATCCATTGAGCAACAAATTTATAGATACTACACTACTGGAACAAACCACTGACAAATTTTGATTAACATAAAAACAATAACAGTACCTTACTGACTTCCATAATAATAACAAGATTTCAAATTCACAATTTGCAACTAACAATAGCACAATGAAATTAACAAAATCGTATGCATAAAACAGTATTTCTTACTTTCAAAATCATAAATTCACAACAAACGATCAGCACATCCACAGTAACAAAGTAGTACAGTAAAAACCGAAAAAAAACAATCACAAATTCACAATCACACAATCATATCATTATTCTATAACAGCAGCTACCACCTAGAAGATTTAAACAATTCCACTCTAATGTAAAATTTACAAAATATAGGGTTCAGTTACCAGATATCAAAATCGGTCAAAAAACTGAGAGAGGTGGAGAAGCGACAAGTCCTAGTAAGGTAGGGTGCCTTCTTATTTTCCATAAAAAAATAACCATTTTTTTATGAAGTAAAAAAAATCAGATCAAACTCATTGCAAATTTGGTCAACTGAAATTTGGATAAGTATGCATCAACTATATATCTGTAACAGTTAAAAAGGTAACTAAACTGAAAAACTAATTTTTGTGTAATCTTCTTTTTCCAGTTTAGGCTCATGTTCAAGAAAATATAAACCTATGAAAACTATATTAACTGATTAACCTACCTTAAATACCTCTAAAAGTACACACAAAACATTTAATTACGCTATTCTAACACTTTTAATGATTAAAAGCCACATCAAAAATTCCTATTTTAGTATTGACTACATTGCTAAAATCGTCCTTGATGTTTGTTCACATTTGCTAGATCCATCCAAAAAAGGTTTTTTTCTCATAGGAACCATTGAGATTTTAAAAAAGTTGCTAAATCCATCCAAAATGACTAACACTCTAACAAACTAACTTGATAGAGGGGTAATTTAGTCATTTTTTTAATTTATTTAACTTACCCTTTTTTAACAGGTTATTACATGCCCCCACCCTTTTGTAAACAAAACCCTAAAACCTAATTGTTGAATTCGATTAGGAATTTAATAGCTTTGACAAAAGGTCAACTGATGTCATCGATACATGAACATGTAAACCTTAAATTAAACCATATTTTTGTGTTTTCAAAGCTCTAAATTCTTCATATCGGAACATGGGTTGACTATAGTGAAAAGTTAACTGTGATTTTTTTGGTTCAGTCTTATTATAAGTACATGCAACATTAATGTTCGATAACAAACTAATGTCAAATAATAATATAAACTACGACAAGACATGTTCCAAATAAAAAATGTAAACTGCAACAAAACATGTTAATGAGTCAAAACCACTTTTAGAAAACATGTTCCTATTTTAGTATTTTTGCCCTTATCCTCAAAAAAAAAACAGAAAGAACAAAAATCCTACAATTAGAATCTCAAAACTCACAATAAAATCATCTATCAAAAGTAATATGTCAACCGCTAACCATCAATTAGGTAAACATCAACCGATCGGATCGACTCAAAAATCATAGCAAACAAAACAATAAAGATAACTTGCCTAATCAGTACTGTGCGCTCACCACATGAACACTACACGTGATTTCTATGTTGTCAAAGGCGCAGGGCGCACTTAAGGCGCATATGTCTCGCCCGGAGCCTAGGCGCAAGGCGCTTAAAAAGCGAGGATTTTTTTATACGAGGCGCATGGTATAAAAATACCATTTTAGATGTATTAGACATGTTTTAGGCTTGTTTAGGTTAGTTTAATAACAGGCATTAACAATTATTACATTAATACTAATATACAAATATAATAAAAAAAAATCTATACATATAATTCATTAAGAAAAATAAAAAGCTGTTAAAATAAGCAATTTAAAGTTAATATTAATAATATTATCAAAATAGATTATTATTGATAGGTTTATAGCCTAAGGAAAGCCCAAAAAAAGTCAAATATAACAATATGAAAGAAGCCCAATAAAAATTAAATACACAAACAACAAGACCCTAAAAGAGTATCTGCCAATTAAAATGACCGCCGCTTTTGCAAGATAGAAAAAAAGAAGAAATGTGAGAAGAATGAAGACGCAGGGTATGATTGTTGCAGTTCAATAGGTTCGTCACCTCTCTTGTTCTTCTTCACCGCGCCTGACATGTTTAAAACCAACGTTTTTTCTCCCTTACGCCTGGCTCTGGGCGATCGCCTGAGTAGGGTTTTTACAAAAAAAAGGCCCAGATTCGCGCCTAAGCCACCACGAGGCGCTATAGCCTCGCCTCGCTGCGCCTGAGCGCCTAGGCGCGCGCCTAATGAGCTTTTTACAACATAGCGTGATTTATAAACAAAATTGGCCTGTGCAAAACGAATTTCGCTTCATAACTTAGAGTCGTACGGATCTATTTGTAATCGTTTGTTGATCATTGAAATAAATTATCATAAAGCATGCGGTTGGAGATTTTGAAAACGATATCACTGTTTAATGTGAGATTTTGAGTTCATTCTCAGTTGCAGCAATACTTCGTTGATTATATAGAAAACATGTAATCGGATGAATATAGATTATGAAGAACGGTAAGAAAGATACCTAAATCATATGGTTGTTGAAGAAAATCAGAGCAAAAACAGAGAGAAACCCAAACCCTGGTGGCTTATAAAAAACACATACTGTTTTTGTACCTGATTGTCACTAAATTCGTTCCGAATCATATAAAAATGTGTTTCCAATTGACTAATTCTGCGTTTCGGAACCCTCCGATACGCCTACCGGAAATGAACAGGTTGATTCAAACTAGCAATTAGACGTTTGGAATGCGAATTAAAATCTGACTATTCAATTACGTCGTTACATGCTCTTCTTTCCCGTTGGTTTTTAATGGTGCCAATTCACACCTGGGTATGTATAGATATTTATTATAAAATGTGTTATTTTAAATTGGATTTTTTTTTTGAAAAAATTATTAACTGTTTTGTATATGATACAACGTACCGCGTACCGAATTGGCGTTCCGAATGAACCTAACCCGCTTCGTACCGAATTTTAGAAATGCACGGACCGCGTACCCGTTTTCGTTCCGGGTACCGGAGCGAACCGCAATCCATGTGACTATGATTAGAAGTACTTTGGTTAGATGTCTATGACTTCATAATTATGCCTATTATTATCACTGCTTAAACCATGGATTAATGTTTTTTTAATTCTATTAGTTTTGCTCTGATGATTTTTTTTTCAAAACTTTAGCATAACCTTAAAAAATCTCCAAATTTATGATCGTAAAAGAAAGGTGATACTATTTAAATGTTGAAGCCGGTTGTTTGTTATAATGTTTTGTTGTATGCCAATGCCATATATATAGTATTTGTATGAGTTAAACATGTATAGAAAATAAAACACAAATAGACTTTTAATTAAAACCTATTTTACCTTACATTTTCAACATCCAGCGCAACACACAGATTGCGTCAACTCGAATTAGAACAAAGAGCATCTAGTTCAAACAGAAACCAAATTTGCACGTAAATGTAAAAGCAAACAAAGTCGGTGAGTACAAAAACAGTTTTCCAAATAGATCACATATTATTAAAAAAAACTAGAGTGATCATGTAATCAGGTCCTGAAAACATACCGAGTTGCTTATCACTTAAGATGTGATTATGTGAGACATTAAAGGCACCGCGAAAACCCTAACTACGATGTATTTAATCTATACACCATTTATTCATTTCTTGATCACTATGGTTGAATACTAGAATGAACCCTAATTTAACATGAATCTATAAATCTCAACCCTAAAATTAAAGTTTATAGCCAAATTTCTGTTCTCACATGATTGTAAAGCAAAACAATGTGCAAAAATCCAACTCTCACCAGTCACCACCATTGATAATAACACATGTACAAACATCTAAACCTTAATGTTAGAACAAAGAGCCTCTAATGCATTCTTTCCATTATATTCTCCTACCAGTTCATTTAAAATAACGCATGAGAACTGAACAGACTACAAATGCAACCTATAATCGTTGAAAAATACCTAAATAAAACCGAAACCCTAACCCTATAAAACCGCAAACAATCGGAACAAATTAAACGATTCGATAGATGAAAATTGTACCTGTGGAAGTTCGATCGGTGATGGTGTGACGTAAGCAGCGATGATACCGGCGATGATTTTCCGACGAGATGGTTGAGAACCGTCGTGAAAGGTTTCCAGCGGCTCAGTGAAGAACTGAAGTATTGTGACGAACAAATTTTGAAGAACTGAGAAATTAATAAACTGAATGTAAAATTTTATATATTTAATTTGATTGATGTATTTGGTAGGGGTGTAAACAAGCCCAGAGGCTCGAGAGCTACTCGTTATCGGCTCGGTTAAAAGCTCGAACGAGCCGAGCTTTAACGGGCCCGGGCCCGAGCTCGAGCTTGAAATATAGCTCGTTTAGTTATCGAGCCCGAGCTCGAGCCTGAACACAGCAGTAGTCAACAAATTCATCAACACTTCCGTACAATCAAACTAGACACCTAACAGTTTGCTAAACAGAACAGTAAACTAACTATTGTAATCACAACCACATATATGATTCGATATAGAACACAGCAGATCAACTTCTGTTCATTACCTCCATTATAAACTAACCTAATTGTACCAGTACTCAACAGATTCATCAACACTTCCATAAAATCAAACTAGACACCTAACAATTTTATTTTTTACAACAAACACTTACCACAGAATATAAGTTCTCTCTTCGAATCGGCTAAACAGTTCATCAAACATCAAACAACTTATATTAGACAAAAAATAATCAAAAATTCAATGAAATTGATCCTTTACATTGAAGTCACATAGCTTAAAATTAACGCTTCTAAATTGAGGAAAACAGAGGCCACATAAAGTAGATAAACATAACAGTGTAGAATAAAGTACCGTCAATCGAAGAAGTGTTAACTCTAATGCTCTCAACTGTCAGTTCACTTAATGTGTTTGCGAAGAGGAAGAAGAAGAAGAGTCTGGAGTCAATCGGAAGTAGTTTGCTAGGGTTACGTCGTTGGCGGCGGTGGTGGCAGCGGTACGGGCTAGGGTTTTGGCGGTGCGATCGGAGTAGGTTTTGATCTGAAAAAAGTGGCTGCACTTTCAAAATAGAGGATACTTCCGTTCATTCGTTTACGTCGATATAAAAAAATACAAATATATTTATACCTTAA
This sequence comes from Helianthus tuberosus, assembly GCA_030545235.1. Lineage (NCBI taxonomy): Eukaryota > Viridiplantae > Streptophyta > Magnoliopsida > Asterales > Asteraceae > Helianthus > Helianthus tuberosus. The sequence goes on from JARYGA010060270.1 coordinate 96,373, forward strand.
CGTCAATATCTCTTGTGATGGGTAATTTTAAGGATTATAATTCTCACACGTATACGATAACACGACATGAACCTATACGAAGTTATTATGTTTTGTGTTTGACCTTAACAGGTTTCTTGTCTAAAACAGGTCTACACGATAACACCTTAACACGTTTCGTGTCTAAACAGGTTAAATCCCGTTAACATGTTAAGACCCGTTAAGTATATGTTATTAATTAAAAATTTTAAAAATATTATATGTGGGTGTGGACATGGGTCATCAGTCGCGGGACCTTGGATTAATTACACACAAACACACGTGGTTCTTTTTCCACAATTCAAACCTTAATTTTTAAATCTCTCTCAAACATCACCATTCCCAATTCAGTTCATAACTTCCCCATTTTGGTCGTGTTCATGTCTTATACAGGTTGTGTCCGTGTCTTAACAGGTTGTGTTTGTGTCTTAAACAGGTCGTATGATATGTTGGTAATTTTTTCGTGTCTTAACAGGTCATTTCGTGTAACCTGTTTATTAACAGGTTTGTGTTCGTGTTTCGAAAATCTGACACGATAAGATTTCATGTCGTGTCGTGTTCATGTTTACGTGTTTCGGGTTCGTGTCTTATCATGTTCGTGTCTTAACAGATCGGGTTAACCTGTTATGCCAGCCCTAGTAACTTTCTTAGATAAGTTATATTTCTTCATGTATGTCAGCATGTATCATCTATGTCCATTCATTTATGAGTTAAATGCTTGGTTGGTCCCTGTGGTTTGCGAAAATTGCAGACTTAGTCCCAATGATTCACTAATTACGGAGTTGGTCCTAATAGTTGTAATTTTTGCACTCGGGTGGTCCTTATCACTAACCTGTGTTAAACTTCTCAGTTAAGTTGATGTTAAATGACCAAATTACCCTCAACAATTAAAAAATTAAAAGTAAAAATATAAAAAACAAAAGGAGATGGGCCACTCTATCATCTTCTTCTTCACCGTTCAGTCATCTTCTGCCCCCAAAAAAACTGGTTTCTTTCAATCTATCACCGTTCAATCACCACCATCTACACAAACCTCCGACGCCACACCAACTCTACAACCACCACCTGCACTACTAGAAGTGTAAGGAGGCACAGTCAAGTTAAGGCAAATCCAAATGCAGTTGTACCGTCAGCTGGATCACTTGTACCCTGTACAAAAAGGTAAAGGCAAAGTGGCATAAGTAAATGCCACAATATGCACTACATAGACATATGAGCGTTATAATATAGCGTGCAAGATGTAAAGCAGTACCTCCTTTAGAGAAAGAAAATGAACAGGTTGAGGCCCAATATTACCATGAATCAACGTTGATATTGTAAGCACCTGTACCAATTTTCTTTGAATTAAGGGTTTGCAATTGGAATGCCTGTTGTGGAAATATAGGGTTTGCAATTGTGGTGGCGATGATGGTTGATGGTGGTTCCTAGTGTCAGAGAGAGAGAGAGAGAGGTGAAAGGTGAAGAAGAAGATAATGGGGTGGACCTCTCTTATATTTTTACTTTTAATTTTTTAATTGTTGAGGGTAATTTGGTCATTTAACATCAACTTAACTGAGAAGTTTAACACAGGTTAGTGATAAGGACCACCCGAGTGCAAAAAATAAAACTATTAGGACCAAGACCAACTCTGTAATTAGTGAACTATTGGGACCAAGTCTGCAATTTTCGCAAACCACTAGGACCAACCAAACATTTAACTCTTCATTTATCTATTAAAATTAAAAAAATGAACGGATGTGAACAAACAAACAAACAAAATAAAAACGTGAACAAAAAAAAACTATTTTAAGCGTTTGTATATTTGTTTGATCAAAATTAAACGGAGTTTAACTCGTTAATGTCAATAAAACTGTAAAAGCATAAGAGGTGATATGTAGAATTGTAGACCACTAATTCATTAGTACAGATTGTTCAAAGTCATACAATACCTAAGGTAATTGCTTAAATGAAATGTGCAAATATATCCAAAAAGAAAAAGATGTGTGGCTGCACTTTCAAAATAATTGTACACCATTTTATAACGAAATTATGATAAAATTATATGTTATTAGCATTTGTCACTATTGTGTAGCAAATTTGTTTAAAAAATTGGGGTTTTTTTGTCGTTATAAATGCGTCACAATTTTGTCAAAATTTGTTACGCATTTTTTTCCGTAGCAAAATTCCGTAGTAAATTGGCTACTTTTCCAGTAGTAAATATACTACTACAAACTAACCTAAAATCTCATCTGATAAATGATGCTATCCTCCTTAAATGAAAAACGCCTACATACTAGTGTCAAAATTAGATCATTTACCGAAGTAATCATGAGATTTCAATTATTGGTCGATCAACAGTGTCAACTGAGGCGAACTGATTTACCTGAAGAGAAGTGAAATCAATTAACCTAACAAAAAACCCTTCAAAATCCAATACCTTTACACCGCCTTAAAATGCGTACGTTTTTGGTATTATAGATTTGTTGAAGCTATGGTACACATTTCTAAAAAAATTGCTTGTGTTTTAGAAGCCCTGACTAAATAAGAAACCCCACCCCCCACCCCATGTAAGCAATAAACAACCCATAAAAACGTAAGTGCAGAACCAAAAACCCTAAAATTATATATATATATATATATATATATGGGAATGTTCTATGAAGAACACTAAATATAACACGCAGAACAAAATGAATCACTCATTTTTTGAATCCTAAAACCCTAAAAAGTAAATGAAAATGTTATAAATGTAAGATTTATTGTTTCTCACACTACAATTTAAAACAAAATATGAAAAATCTTCTGTTTTTAAATAACCATACACACATGTAGGTTATGTGTAGGCTAAATTAACTACATGTATGTAGACTATGTGTAGGGAAAAATACATAATTTTTTATGTATATATATTACACATATGAATGTAAGAAACTTAAAATTAAAGAAATATGAACGTTAAATCCTAAAATTTAGTAATTTAGAGTTGTTCTTTTTGTTCTCGCAATAATTAGTGTTCAGTAATGATCCTTGTCATATATATATATATAGGAACGGGATCAGGAGAAAACGGTTAGAAGTGTGAAAACGGTGAGAACGGATCCTGGACGAACACGTGACACGCGATATAATCAAGGCGGAGGGGCTTTTTTGTCTTTTTATTTTTTTCCCAATGCACTCACACACCGTTCTCATTTGTGGCGTGGATGATTTTTTGACGTGTAATTAAAAAAAACTTCTTGGCGTTTTATTGTTTTTTTTAGATCTGCCGCGATAAATTAATCGTTTTTGTTTTACAAAGTAAACATCTTGGCGCTTATGGCGTTCCCAAATTCATTATAATCGATTAATAATTCAAACATTGCAATTTTTTGGCGTTTTCTTTTTTTTTTTTTGTAGATCTGTCGTGATGAATTAATTCTTTTTGTCGTACAAAAGTAAACATCTTGGCGTCCATGGCGTTCCTAAATTCATTATAAACCATTAATAATTCAAACATTACATTCTTTTTGGCGTTTTCTTTGTTTTTTGTAGAGTTGTCCAGATGAATTAATCCTTTTTGTCTTATAAAAGTAAATATCTTGGCGTTCATATTGTT
>JARYGA010060271.1:0-47761 GCA_030545235.1 Helianthus tuberosus
GGGTTTTGGTTTGATATTGTTCGAAGAAGACGATCTGCAGTTCTGTTTTGATTTTATTATAATATAATAATAATTATAATAAGCAATCATTTAGTAATCATTAATTTCTATAATAATCAATAATAATAATAATAATTATAATATTACTTAGTTTATTCTATATATTTAAAAAAAAAGAGGTTGTTTGTTTGGTTGTGATAACGGTTTTGACAGATTGTTGAGGTACGGTTCAGAAATCGGGTTCATTTGCGTGCAAAGGGTTTTAGTTAGCAAGTACACGGGTTCTCGTTTGGTTTGTGTTTTGAGGAGAAGAACAAAAGTATCAACCACCCGCTGAAATTATGGCATTCATATTTCACAAACCTGTGGTTCAAGAAATGACTGTTGAAGATACACTTTCTGCTTTCTGCACTCCTGAGTGTCGAGAAAGGGTTGAGGCATATAGAATACACAACGCTGAGCTAATTCAAGACTATCAAGAAATTAAAAATAAAAATTTTACTTTATCAAAGAATGAAAAGCTTTATAAAGATAAAATTGAAGCTCAGCGAAAAGACATCATCAAACTCAAAGATGATGTAAGTGTAAAAACAGCCCACTTCTTAGAAGCTCAGGAAAAAGTATGTATTTTGACTAAAGAACTGGAAGATATCCGAGATAGATATCAAATAAATGAACTCAATATTAAGAAATATGATTCTTCCAGCAAACTAGTTAAAAACTTGTGTGATCAACAACTTGCATACAAGGAAAAGAAAGGGCGTGGTTTGGGTTTTAATCAGGCTCCTCCTCCCTATAATGACAATTATACTTATTTACCCATGACTGAGGAGGAGATGATGAATGAAAGTAAAATGACTTATGGTCCCAAAAACAATAAGTCACCATCTAATGAAAGACCAATTGGGAAACAGAAGTCTGCTCCAATAAATTTTATTTCTAAAGGCTCGATTGATCCTAACGCTTCGTCTTCATGTGCAGATAAAGTATCTGAAGTAAAATGTGGAGATGTTCTTGGGAGTGAACCAGTTGTTCATACTAATATTTCTGAAAATTATTTTGAACAAACTGAATCTGATATTGCTTTTGGTTGGTCTTTGTTTGCGTCATTTTCTGTTTATGTTTCGTCTAGTGAGCCTGATGTTTTGGGCAAAACTGATAATGTTTGTGTTGAACCTTTGAACAATATGTCTGATGATGAATTTTCTTCAGTTAATGATTGTGAATGTGATGTTTCTAACCCTTTGGTTGATGACAGTGTTACAGGTGAGGTCCTTCAGGACACATTCAGTGAAACCACTGAAACTCCTTCTCAAGAAAATCAAGAATGTCCTGATTCTTCTTCTGAATCGGTCTCAGTGGACATCCCTAATGTTGAATCTAGTGGGACCCCATTGGAAACTGTAGCTGAAAGTAAACCACAAGTAGATTCACATGATACGTGCATGGATGAAACACGTGTTGATGAAACTTCTACATCTTCTGAAATTAAAACTGAACCAGATTTTGAAAAAGAAGAGGTGGTCACATTAAATGAAAAGTTACAAGAAAATGTTTCTGAAAAGGAAATTAAAACAGAAACTGAATCGTCTTTTCAGAATGATTCTGATAAAATTATAAAAGACGAAAAACATCATCTGTCTGAATCTCATGCTTGTGCTAGTTCTGATCAACTGGTACAGAAGAATTCAGAAAAGGCACACGGAACACAACCAAAGCAACCTAAGCAGGCTCAGTCATCTAGACCAATCAGATCGGCTAATGCTGCTTGCTCTCAGAATCTCCATACATTGAAACGACAGACATGTTTCAACTGTGGAATTCCTGGACACATTGCTAGAAATTGTGTTCATCGTCCAAAAGTGCAACGAAATGCCAACACTCACTCGTGTGCTGATGTTTGTGAGCTGGTTCACAACACACAAAAGGAGCTAAAACGAGCATATCAAAGTCGAGGATATAAGAAGTCTGCTCATCAAGGAAAATCACGATCCCATAAGGCTCATAACAAGGTGATTGAAAGCTCCAATCAGGGAGAAAATACGAAGAATGGTGCTCAAAGCAACAAGACTTCTGCAACCAGCACATACAAGCACCCAAATTCGTCTTCGTCTGAAAGTAAAGTGCAGGCGCATCCAATGCAAAAAGGACCGGTTTGTCCTTCAGGACCTGCTAGAGTGAATCAAGCTGCTCAAAACGTCTTTTCGATGAAAAGACAAACTTGCTACAACTGTGGCATTGCGGGTCATATTGCTAGAAACTGCACACGGCGTCCCCATGAACCGTATTATGCTCAAAATCAGAGGGTTACACCTAAGGATAACTACCATTCCAAGCCGATGAAGGTATCATCACCTAAGGCAATGAAGAATGTGAATCCTAAGGTTAAACCTTCTGATGGGGATTGGAACGCTGCTAAAACCAAACGCAAGGCTGTTCAAGAACAAAAACGTCTTTCTAAAACTGAATCAGCTAATGTTGCTCAACCGAAGGCAACAAACACGTTTGTTAAACCGAAACAGATTTGGAAACCCAAATCCAAGGCAGCAACGTCTCCAATCCTTGAAACGAAAGGGGACTTGTGTTTGAAAGAAGTGTCTTACTTTGATGCTTCAGGTAATCCCAGGACCACGATGGCCTGGGTACCCATGTCTTACTAATCTCCTTACTTTTCAGGAACAACTAAGGAGGAGCTGTTGACAATCTCTGGAATGTTGATAGCGGTTGTTCCAGAGATAAAAACGGGTAACATTTCACTGTTGCAAAAAGTTCAAATTTTTTTTACAGATGATATGTTTCCTTTGGAGGAGATTAGAGAAGTAAGAAATGATCAGCAAAAGGTACCATTTAAATTCAATACTTTGATTTGAATTTGATTAGTCTTCAATCTAATGACGGAACGGTTAAGCAAAAATATTTTTTTCTCTTTCTTAGTTCATTACTTTGTATATACTTTGTCCTTTCTCTAGTAAATGGTAAATTTGCGCAAAAATACAAGGTTTATGCACAAATTTAGGGGGGGGGGGGAGAGGAACATATAGATAGATATAGAGTTTAGGGGGAGAAAACTCAGAAAATATAAAAAGAGTTTGCTGTAAATATGTATTGTTTTAGGGGGAGAAAATGAGAAAAATACAAAAACATTAGAAAAATGAAAAAGCCAAAAAGAGAAATTGCATGATATGGGAAGTGAAATAAATGTTCGTGTTAAAGGGTTTGACTAACACATGTAAGGTGCCATAGCTGAAAAGACTAGGATCTACTGCGATATGTCGATAGGCTTGACGCTCAAAATGATAAAAGATACTAAGTGATATAAACATAACGAACTATGTACCATGTGGGTAACATACCAACGGCGTATGATTTTATGGTCTTAAATCTTGCGTTGATAGATAGCCAACATCTGAGGTTTCGGGTCTTTATATTGTTGAATCATCCGGGGATATCTTGGCTGTCCTTCTGTTCAAAACTAAAATTGTACATGAACCCAGGAAAGAAAGTCACTTGGAATTAGCTCATTTCTATTTGAATGTCTGTATGTTGTCCCGATACACACAATTTTGATCTGATTCTGAAATCTTCTCTGAAAAAAGTCATGTACCTCCTCTGCTGCATCCAGATATATGCTGACCTGGAGGTGCTAGGCAACGATAGCTTCTGCTGCATCCAGATACATGCTGACCTAGCTGTACGTTGTCGCGCTATAGATCTAATACACCCGAAAGAGGCCCTCTAGTGCCCAAAAGAAACCCCAAGAAACCTATATCAAACTGAGAAAAACTCATTTGATCTGTATATTATACCATCTCTGCAAATGATCTATTCTGTTCTCTTCTCAACCTATTCCCAGTTAAGATTTCAGAAATCTGGATTGGACTTGTGAAATATGTGGTAGGGAAGATACTTGCATGATAGAGTGTGCTGTTTATATTTCCAGGATTTGATTAGTATTTATTTGGGTGTTCATTGTTAAGAAATCAAAACATGATAAAACATATTATATGCAGACCTAGATACAGTCAGGATATCTTAAAGGATGACATCAGTATACTCACCTGCTACGATGAATCGTTGTGCTTACCTTGATCGCGGGGGTATGCCTTGGAATGGGATACACTAGTATAATAGTATAATATTACCTTAAGCATATCACGAAGTTGAAAATTGAAAGTTGAGCGTTAAAGTCTAAGTGGACAAACATATTGACAATCGCATAGACCAGTTTGATTAGGCTCGTACTGAAAAGTGTTCCTTAGTCTGCCTGAGAATGAATTTTGATCCCATTGCAATTGTAATTGTATATTATGGTAGTTTTTTTTATTTTGAGTTTTATTTTTATTTGTTTTTAGTTCTTAAATTCAAAAATTAAAAAAAATTTGAAAAAAATCCAAAAATCCAAAAATAGAGTGTTTATTTGTTTTTCTTAGAATAAAAAATGTAACCGTTCTTGAAGATTTGACTGATCATCAAAAGTTGAAAGAATTTAAATTGTGAAATTTGATGTACCTAGTGTTCATAAAGTATTCTCCCTGTTGCATAAGAAATGTTTGCTTATGAGTTTGTGAGTATGTGCAGAACTTGATTTCAATCAAGAACAGGGGTTGATGAGATTGAGATGCTGTTAGTTGCTGAAGAAGCCTAAAGCAGCACAACAACAAGATGTACCTGAGTCAGAATAATCGGATACGAAACTCCGTCTGACAATGAAAGTACATTTGAAGATGTACCGTGAACTTGCTTGAAAGAAAAAGACTGAAGAAGAAAAGAGCTGTTGAGAATCCTCCTCTCAAATTCTTTTTGAAAAAGATTTTCAAGCAAAGCTGATCGAGATCCTGATATGAAGCTAACCACAAGAGCTGAAGAAAGAGACCCAGTGCTGAGAGTTCAGAAGTCAAGAACTTCCACAACATCTGCAGCATAGAGACAACCATAGACTTCGTTGAAGACATTGCTGAATTCATGCTATGAAGACAATTTGATGGCATCAGTCTAGGGGGAGATTGTTAGGCCCTAAAGTGTGAGATTGACGCATCAAATTAACACAACGAGCTATGGTTACGAGCTGGGCCATACCGGATTAGTTTATATTAGGTTGTGAACCTTTATAGGTCACTTGGGCTAAGCTTTAGGCCACGTGGGCCAAGCAGGCCCAAGGGAAGCCCATGTAGGGAAGTGGGCTTGTCTATGTATATAAACAAGTTTCTAACTTGTTTTAGGGTCGGAACTTCTGAGAGCCTCAGTTACAGAAATTCTAGAGTTACAGAGAGAGAGAGAGAGAGAGAGAGAGAGAGAGGCGATTAGTTGGTGTAGGAACTTGTACCAGACGATTTTGCTTGTTCAAGTAATAGAATCGTGTGCAAGTTTAAAAGTGATTTTCGGTATTGTGTTCTTTATATTTCATATTTTTTGGTTTTTCTTGAATCACCTATTGATTGGATTCTGCACAATCAATAGGCTGTTTGATATCACTGAAAGATCTGGTTCAACGGGACTTACAAGAATGAAAGTCTCGATGTTGCAATTCCTGATATGAGTAAGAAACCGATTGTGAAAGTGAAGGAAATCCCAATTCAGTTTGGAAAGATCACAAAAAGATTTGTGTGGAATTCATGAAAGTATTGGTTAAGAACGAGTTATTGAAAGGAAGCGAATCGAGAAAAAAATAGCATCGTGTCTTCAAAGTTGAATAAAGAATGAACGAATGCTAAGTTTATAAAACTGGTTAAGCAAGTGTGTTATATGATTTTGAAGAGATAGGACCGAATGCAAAAACATTAATTATACAGGGTCAGGATATAATAGGAAGTTTATTTGGGTAGGAAGGTTAGGAAGTAATCATGACCATCTATGGGGCATTCTATTCAATGCAAGGCAATAATTTCTCTCTCCTCAAATTCCCCCCCATTTTTTAAACATTAATAACTCTTTCATACGACATTATTTTTTTTATAAAAATTGCACAAAAAACGAGCGTTTTTTATCTTTAAAACGAGTATACTATTGCTATATTTTCGAAATTTTTTTCCGAAAACTCAGTTGCGTAAAACGCAATGGACAAAAAGCGTAAAAAATGATTTTTTTAAACGTAATGGACAAAAAACACAAAAAAAGCCTTTTTTCTAAAACACAATAGCCTAAAAATACAAAAGAAAATGTTATTTCTAAAATGCAATGGACTGAAAACACATAAAAATGTGTTTTACCTAAAACGCAATGGACTAAAAACACTTCAAAATGTGTTTTTTTAAAGGCAATGGACCAAAAAACATATAAAAATGTCTTTTTTTTTTCAAAAGCGCAATGGCATAAAAACACAAAAGAAAGTGTTCTTTCTTAAACGCAATGGATTAAAAACACATAAAAATGTGTTTTTACCTAAAACGCAATGAACTAAAAACACTTCAAAATGTGTTTTTGTAAAACGCATTGGACCAAAAAACACATAAAAATGTGTTTTTTTCTAAAACGAAATAGATAAAAACACAAATGTAAGGTCTCCTACCCAAGGATCTCACTCAGACAACAATCACCAGGTGTGCGGAATCCACCTAACAATCACTACTGTATGGTATTGGATCAAGAAAGTGTTGAACAAGAATGATGAGAATGATGAATGACGTCACACACAGTAGCCGTCAATTCACACACAGTCACAATGATTAGGGTTTCTTGAAGAACAAACTTTCCACAAAAGAAATCACCACGTATAAATTTCACTAAGAGTTTATATACAATGGGAAGTCCTGACTACTAAAGTCAGGACATAGAAAGGCCCAAAGCCCAAGACAATACAAACCCTGACTAAACAAATGCCTAAATTCGGACTATAGTCGAGGAACTAAGTCCTGACCATGAAAACCTCATAAATTCTGACCAACATAATACTTTTAACAAATTACATAAAAGACCCTTGAAGATTTGAGAGCCTGCACTTATCACCCAAAGTGCATTTACAGACTTCCGCTTGATCAGTGCGGGATCTTCAATGTAAAGCTCAAGATCTTCTCTTCGTTAACGATTGAGTACTTGCTGCCTGTTTTTTCACACAGAACTGCATGACCATGATGTATTGATCAGCTAACAGTTGATCTTTTTCAAAGGAATGAAATGGTAGACGTCTTAGCTTCTTCAAATCTTCCTTCTTGAGATGAACGATCCAGACCCACACAGCTTCTTTAAATCTTTCATCTTGAGATGAACCGATCCAGACCTGAAACACTTAACACCAGATTAAGAATCTTAACCCCGACAGACATCTTAGATTCTTCAAATCTTCCATCTTGAGATGCACTTGAAAACCCACTTCGTGTTGATTGCATGTTGGCCTTTTGGAAGATCGACCAAATTCCACACCTTTAACTTATCGAACTGAGCTAACTCTTCTTGCATCGCCTCACACCAAGAATTATCCTTCAGAGCCATCTGATAGTTCTTCGGCTCTATATGAGAGATATAACATTCATGTAGACTAAGATTGTAGATTTCTTCCTTCTTGATAGCAGAGAACAAACACTGCAACTCTGAAATACTCCTTCGCGTTTGCACTCCCGCATTTTGTAACACCCCAAAAACGTTTACAAGATATAAGTTAAAATTTATTTAAAACTTAACTTAGTTAATGGGATTGGATACAAGTTATAAATAATAAATGGGTGATGTTTAAATTAAAAAGGTAAATGAACTTGAGGGACTAAAGATGTAATATGTCAAAAACTAAGGTAATTAAAACAAGAGTGTTCAAAACCCACACACATAGTGTGTGTGGGGGTCTGGTCGATCGAACAGGGAGAGGGGTAAGGGGGAAAACCCCAATTTTACAAATTCCACAAAATTCAATAGAAATCGAAAGCATAATCAGCAAATTACAAGCTCATAAACCTGATCTTCGAAGTGGTAAGTTCAATTTTATGATTTAGTGAATTATAGGAAAAAGGGGTCCGAACCCAATCATGAATTATGATATGAAAATTGTGTACCTGAGTTATGATTACGAAATAGAATGGAAGAATGGTTGATTTTTAGCATGTTGATTTAATTATAGCAAAAACTCATTTGAGGAAGAGTTAGCATGGGTAGGATGATCATGTAGTGACATGCATGTGAATTATTGATGAATAATTTTCTTGGTGATGTATAAACACTAAATAATTGATATAGAGTGAGGTTTGCTTGATTATTGTTGAATGGTTAGAAGAACTAGTTTAAAAACATGTTTTAATTAGTTGGGTAAATGTCCCGAAAATGCGAAACCCGCCAAGTGTTTGATGAAATGCTTAAAAGAATAATATGTGTAATTTGGAAGAAGAATGAATGAAATTTAGTTGAACTAAATAAGTGAATGAATGTGTTGTTATAGGCGTGAAAGAAGAAGGTTCCAACACTAGGAAATCGGAAGGCTCACAAGATCGAGGTACGTTAGTGTACACTATATTTCTATCATGTTGTCTTATGTATACGAATCCCAATTGTATCGTGTTGTTATGTTAAAATTGTGATATTTGAGTCTATGGTTGTTTGGAAGTAAAAAGTAAGATCCGTCATAAACGGATTATGAGAAATGAAAAAGTCATAAAGGAGAATGCATCATGTTTGGTTCATTCTAGTTGAACCGGAGAATGGAAAGTTAAGTACGTAATGAATGAAAGTCTACTCGATCCGTCTTTCTCGGATTGGAGTGTAAGTGTAAGGATGAAAAGAATATATTCGTTCATCATGAATGAAGCGAATGGAGGTTATGTTAAAGATACTAGTATCCGTCGTAAGCGGGTATGTTAAGAAAAGTATGTTTTGTCTCTACATTGAGGAGAGCATGTAATGAACCGTCTAACTGTTAGTAATGTAACTAAACGATGTAAGGTCATGATAGAGACGAATCGGTTTATTAGATAATTGTGTTAGCGATGAAATACTAACTTATTTGTTTATTGTTGAATGTAGGTAAATCCTCAACTTAAGCGATTGGACGACTTGGAACGAGCGCACATGATCAACGTCCACCTCACGCTTCCGTCATAGTTAACTTAATGTGGTCTTAGTTTTGGTTTTATGTACTTACAACTTATGTAGTCTTTTTGATGTCCTTGTAGTTTGGACAATAACTTGGTGGTTGTAGTTTGTTTTTGAACCTTGTAGATAATGTCCGTTTTGGTTCCGAAAAGGTCTTTTACGTGGTTATATTTTACCGTAAAAAACAGAGACTAATGGTCTAGATACGAATGGGTCATGCCGAAAAATTTCAAAAATTTTCTTACACATTATGGTCCTTTAAAAAGGTAAAATTAGGGGCGTTTCAAGATGGTATCAGAACCGAGGTTTGAGGGATTCGAGCATATGTTGTGATGCTTGAACTCAAACTGACGGCTCGCTTGAAAGTATGGCCGTTCCAAGATCGCAATGAGGTAACGTTTACGTCGTATTAGATGAAAGTATGTATAATATGTGTACGATGTAAATATTTAAGTTAATTATACTGGGAGTAATGTTGGGAGGTTAAACGGGAAGTTCCAGGAACTGTATGGCTGAAACGGACTTGGAAAACGAATAAAAAACACCCAGAATGGGATTTGCAGCGATTCAGCAATCGGGAGGCCGTCGCCGACGCCCCCCTTTGGGCCGACACCCTAATTGTCTGTCTACGGGACTTAGTGGCCGACACCACTTTTTAGAGCCCGTCGCCGACGACCAGTGGAAGTTTAGTCCGCTGAATTGTTTGTTTTTCACGTTTGGGGTTCCCGTATGATCTAAAAGACTATCTGATAATGGCATAAGATCCTTATAAGCATAATAATAAGATACTTACGATCACAATTTGTGATCACAATGAAAAAGAATTCGTAAGAATTGAAAGTAATGAAGCGAATGACACGAAGTGAATGATGAAACTTAGACGGTTAAGATTTTAAAATGCATGATTACAAATGTAGTAATCAAAGGTAGAAGTACATGTTATATGGAAAGCTTGTGATTAATGATGAATGTAAACGTCATTTTGTAGATGGCGGATACAGGGAACGTTAACGATGATACGACCCGCCAAGAAGCATTAAATAGTAAGGTTACGGATGGGACAGAAGACCTGGTTGTTTATTCAGACGCTTCACAGCTGGGTTTAGGTTGTGTTTTGATGCAGAGGGGAAGGGTTATCGCATGTGCTTCACGACAATTGAAACCACCTGAAGTAAACTACCCAACACACGATTTAGAATTGGCAGCGGTAGTGTTCGCCTTAAAGATTTGGAGGCACTATCTATATGGTACGAGATGTACAATTTACTCAGATCACAAAAGCCTCAAATATTTCTTCAAACAGAAAGACTTGAATATGAGGCAACGAAGATGGTTGGAATTGATTAAAGATTACGGTTGCGTTATCCTTTATCACCCGGGAAAGGCGAACGTGGTGGCGGACGCGTTAAGCCGAAAAGAGTATCCACCTCCGATTCAAGTAAAATCCAAGAATATGATAGTGACACCACGCTTACTTGAAATGATACAAGACTCCCAAATAAAGTCGCTTGGAGTGGAAGACCCAAAGAAAGAAAGAACGAAAGGTATAGCCGATAAATTAGAAGAAAATTCGATCGGACTCAAAACAAGATTCGGTCGAATTTGGATACCACGGTTTTGCGAAGTCAAGACCGCTCTACTCTAGGAAGCTCATAAGTTACGGTATTCAATCCATCCCGGGGCAACAAAGATGTACCGGGACTTGAGGACCAATTATTGGTGGCCGGGTATGAAACGTGATATTGTTAAGTATGTCGCGAAATGCTTAACATACTCCCAAGTGAAAGCAGAACATCAAAAACCATACGGGCAATTACAACCTTTGGACATTTCGGTATGGAAATGGGAGGAAACAACGATGGATTTGGTGACCAAGCTTCCTAGAACGAAAAAGGGGCATGATACTATATGGGTAATCGTAGACCGACTTACGAAAAGTGCCCATTTTCTACTTATTCGAGAGGCTTACTCTTCTGAGAGAATGGCGGAAATCTATATGAATGAGATCATATCTCAACACGGAGTGCCCATGTCAATCATCTCAGATCGGGATACTAGATTTACCTCTCGTTACTGGCAGAAGTTTCATGAGAGTGTGGGCACGAAGTTACACATTAGCACCGCCTATCACCCTCCGAATGACGGTTAGTCAGAATGAACCATTCAAACACTTGTCGATATGTTGAGAGCGTGTGCTTTAGACTTTGGGGGAAGTTGGGATGACCATTTACCACTAGTGGAATTCTCTTACAATAATAGTTACCATAGTGGCATTCAAATGGCTCCTTGTGAATTACTATACGGGAGAAAATGTAGGACTCCCGTATGTTGGGGTGAAGTAGGGCAAAGGGATCATGCGCCAAGTGATTTAATAGCAGTGACAAATGAAAAGATTGATTTGATTAGAGCTCGACTGAAAGCAGCCCAGGATCGGCAAAAAGCTTATGCGGACAAGAGAAGGCGTCCTATCGAGTTTCAAGTCGGAGATTATGTTTTGCTAAAAGCATCTCCATGGAAGGATATAATCCGTTTCCGCAAACGGGGTAAGTTAGGTCCTCGTTATATTGGACCGTTTAAAATCTTGGCTCGAGTCGGAAGGGTTGCATATCGATTAGAATTACCGCCTACACTAGACGGGATTCACAATACCTTCCACGTATCGTAGTTGAGGAAGTGTCTTGCGGATGAAACAGCATTAGTACCTCTCGATGACATCGAGTTGGACGAGGGGTTAAATTACATCGAAAGACCAATAGCCATTAAAGACGTTAAGGTGAAGAATCTTCGCAACAAAGGCGTTAGACACGTGTTGGTTCAATGGCAACACCGAAAGGGGTCGGAACTTACATGGGAAGTGGAAGATGAAATGAGGAAGCACTATCCTCTTCTCTTCGGTATGTAAATGTTTGAATTTGATATGTGCCTAGGTTTTGGGGACGAAACCTCCTTTAAGAGGGGTAGACTTGTAACACCCCAAAAAGGTTTACTAGATATAAGTTAAAAATTTATTTAAAACTTAACTTAGTTAATGGGATTGGATACAAGTTATAAATAATAAATGGGTGATGTTTAAATTAAAAAGGTAAATGAACTTGAGGGACTAAAGATGTAATATGTCAAAAACTAAGGTAATTAAAACAAGAGTGTTCAAAACCCACACACATAGTGTGTGTGGGGGTCTGGTCGATCGAACAGGGAGAGGGGTAAGGGGGAAAACCCCAATTTTACAAATTCCACAAAATTCAATAGAAATTTCAAGGAAATCGAAAGCATAATCAGCAAATTACAAGCTCATAAACCTGTTCTTCGAAGTGGTAAGTTCAATTTTATGATTTAGTTAATTATAGGAAAAAGGGGTCCGAACCTAATCATGAATTATGATATGAAAATTGTGTACCTGAGTTATGATTACGAAATAGAATGGAACAATGGTTGATTTTTATCATGTTGATTTAATTATAGCAAAAACTCATTTGAGGAAGAGTTAGCATGGGTAGGATGATCATGTAGTGACATGCATGTGAATTATTGATGAATAATTTTCTTGGTGATGTATAAACACTAAATAATTGATATAGAGTGAGGTTTGCTTGATTATTGTTGAATGGTTAGAAGAACTAGTTTAAAAACATGTTTTAATTAGTTGGGTAAATGTCCCGAAAATGCGAAACCCGCCAAGTGTTTGATGAAATGCTTAAAAGAATAATATGTGTAATTTGGAAGAAGAATGAATGAAATTTAGTTGAACTAAATAAGTGAATGAATGTGTTGTTATAGGCGTGAAAGAAGAAGGTTCCAACACTAGGAAATCGGAAGGCTCACAAGATCGAGGTACGTTAGTGTACACTATATTTCTATCATGTTGTCTTATGTATACGAATCCCAATTGTATCGTGTTGTTATGTTAAAATTGTGATATTTGAGTCTATGGTTGTTTGGAAGTAAAAAGTAAGATCCGTCATAAACGGATTATGAGAAATGAAAAAGTCATAAAGGAGAATGCATCATGTTTGGTTCATTCTAGTTGAACCGGAGAATGGAAAGTTAAGTACGTAATGAATGAAAGTCTACTCGATCCGTCTTTCTCGGATTGGAGTGTAAGGATGAAAAGAATATATTCGTTCATCATGAATGAACCGAATGGAGGTTATGTTAAAGATACTAGTATCCGTCGTAAGCGGGTATGTTAAGAAAAGTATGTTTTGTCTCTACATTGAGGCGAGCATGTAATGAACCATCTAACGATTAGTAATGTAAGTAAATGATGTAAGGTCATGACAGAGACGAATCGGTTTATTAGATAATTGTGTTAGCGACGAAATACTAACTTATTTGTTTATTGTTGAATGTAGGTAAATCCTCAACTTAAGCGATTGGATGACTTGGAACGAGCTCACTTGATCAACGCCCACCTCACGCTTCCGTCATAGTTAACTTAATGTGGTCTTAGTTTTGGTTTTATGTACTTACAACTTATGTAGTCTTTTTGATGTCCTTGTAGTTTGGACAATAACTTGGTGGTTGTAGTTTGTTTTGAACCTTGTAGATAATGTTCGTTTTGGTTCCGAAAAGGTCTTTTACGTGGTTATATTTTACCGTAAAAAACAGGGACTAATGGTCTAGATACAAATGGGTCATGCCGAAAAATTTAAAATTTTTTCTTACACATTATGGTCCTTTAAAAAGGTAAAATTAGGGGCGTTTCACATTTGGATTCCCAATAATATTATCAACAGGATGATGAATATTTGTTCTTGGAACTAGGATTGCCGGAGCTTGAAGATTGTTTCCCAAATTCGATTGAATCTCCCCCTCAGCATTTTCATTACTACTAGACGCTTGATCATTTCCATAAGACGTATTAACATTTGGATATGCTGAAAAATCAACGTAAAGATCACCACTTGTAGTTTGAGCAGCTGCATTGGGGATATGCTCAGCAACAACTTCGTTTACGATCGAAGAATCAGCGACTAGAACATTCGGAGACACATTAGTAGGTATACTTGCTCTCCAGCTAGCATCCACTTCATCTTTGTTCACAAGACGTGTGTAGACAACCTTCGAATCTTCTTCTGAAACATCAGGAAGATCAAATGAATCAAATAGTTTATCATAATCGAATCCGCTTTTAGGACCAAATTCGGACGGTGGAGGATCGTAAATCAAAGGAGTTATATCAAACATGATCTCCACTGTACGCTTCTTAATGTTATAAACGCGTTTGTTTGGAGTTCCATTAGAATAACCTAAAAAGAACCCAACTTCCCCTATTTTAGGAGTATCCTTGGTGCGTTTTATAACACACTTGATCCCAAAAGGTTGAAAACCCGATAAGTTCGGTTTCTTATTTTCAAGCAATTCATAACACTTTTTATCTTCTCTTTTGACCGTAAGCACATGATTTAACACATAACATGCAGTGTTTACCGCCTTGTCCAGAAGAAAATTGGCAATTTTGATTCAGAAAGCATAGTTCCGGCCACCTTAATTAGGGTACGATTCTTCTGTTCTACAACTCCGTTCTATTGAGTAACATATGGAGCGCTGAACTGATGAACTATTCCTATTTACCGACATAACTAATCCATATAATGATTTTTAAACTCAGTGTTGTTGTCACTTCGGATTTTCTTAACAGGAAGTGAATAATTTTTCTCAAGTTGTTTGAACAAGTCTCTTAAAATACCAGCAGTTTGGTCCTTCGTTTTTAAGAAAAATACCCACGAGTATCGTGAGAAATCGTCAGGGACAACTAGGCATTAGGACATCCCACCAATGCTAGCAACACGGATTGGGTCAAAAAGATCCATGTGAAGCAATTCAAGTGGTTTTTGGATTGAGTTAATTGTTTTCGGGTTGTGAGGCTTTCGTTTGATTTTTCCTTTTTCACATGATTCACATTTGTTGTGCATATTGAAACTACGTAAAGGAACCCCCAACACTAAGTTGTTTTTCACTAAGTGGTTCATTTTTCGCATATGCACGTGGCCCATTCTCCTATGCCAGAAATACGATTGATCTTCAGTCTCCTTCGAAAGTAAACATGTCACTAGAGCAAATGAGTTAACCAACGGGCGCATGTCCATGACATATGTGTTATTCACCCTTGGAGCCCTCATAACGATCCAATATTCGGGAACAACAAATCCCGGACGCAAAACGAAGCAAGCTTTATTAGTGAACAACATCGTGTACCTGTTATCACAGATTTGAGAAACCTACATCAAGTTATGCTTCAGTTCTTCAACATAGTTCACTTTATGCAGCGTAATTTTTCCATTTGACACCGAACCTTCACCGGTGATGTATCCACCCTTCTCACCGGCAAAGTTAACATAACCACCTCGAATTTGATTGAAATTACTCAATAACTCTTTATTTCCTGTCATGTGTCTGGAACAACCACTATCGATATACCAAATATAGATAGCCCTCTTCAGCTGCTCCACAATGCAAGCCATGAATGCACATGCTTCATTTTCTACGGAGTCTTCTTCCAAGATCACCGCCGCCGTCGCCGGCCAGGACCGCCGGCCATCACCGCCGCAAGACCGCCGCCCACCTCCGCCGTTTTCCGACCCATTCCCGCGTTTTCGGTAGTTCGTACAACTAGCACTTGTTCGTTGAACCTCGGTGTCTCAACCGGTTATTCACTAACCGAAGGTATATCTAAACCCCCTATGGTTGATGTTCTGTTTCGTGTTTGCATGTTGGTGATCTTGTTCCATTACGAGTGCTCCTTGGTATAAAAGTGTTCGTGTTATTTTGCTGCATACGCTTCCGTTGCTTAAAATGTATATATAGTTTTCACTAGTTAAAGTTTATTTTGAATAACATATATATACATGTATTTAATTTGTCAAAAGTGATTTGACTAATCTTTGTAACAAAATAATCACATACATAATATGAACCGGGTTCATAAAATAAAAGTAAAATTATACCACGGATTTCCTTCAGTGGTATCCGAGCCGATGCTCACCACATGCAAATCGAAACCGGTCTTTTTTCACCGGAATAATAAGTCACAAACTTTAAAAGTCTAAAGTTTTGTGATTTATTTTTATCTTTGGGCTATATATAATTTTTGGTCATATTTTAATTGTTAATATTTTGTTGACCAAAATTGCCCAAACATGCTTTTGGTTATGTTGAATATGTAAATTGGGCCCGACCTTGTGGTTGGGTTTATATTTGGTTTTGTTCATGGTTTTGGCCCGTTTTGCGGCTCAAAGTTATAATAGATTAGTTTATGGTTTTGGCCCGCTTTGTGGTTCAAAGTTGTAATAGATAAGGTTCTTTGTCTTTGTTATATTTACTTGTTAAATATTGTTGATGCGAAGACCCGAAGCAAAACCGAATGCCAAGAGGAGTCTTGGAGTTAGTAGGAGTAGCTCAAGACAACAAGATGCACTCAAGTCCATCCTTGTGGTTGTTTTGTGTTTTTGTGACCGTGACCCCTTTGATCTTGCTACTTGGCTCTAGCAAGATCATAATCATGCCCATATGATTTACATATTCATTTTTGCTATTATGGTTGCCTTTTAATAAATGTTACACTTCAACCTAATACCAAAACGCATTCTTAAAAGTGTTTCTTAAATGAAATCGGGAAAAGCAAGTTCTAGCAACTTGCATATTTTTATAACCACTAGAGTTTTATAACATGTTTTTTTCTCACATCTTTAAAACTCATAAACTTTATAGTTTTCACTATTAACTTTAATTGGTTATTCCAAGTCGCGACAAACTTAGTTTTGTAGGTTATCTAAAACTAATTGTCCAGAGAGGTGAAAGGGTCTTTTTGGTTATGTCGCAAATTTAATATTTGAATTAAAACTGACTACACCGACCCTATTTGGTAAAAATTAAAATCATTGGTCTATACCATCCTACTACTAGTAACACTTGGGGCATAATGCGAACCATCGGTGTTGGAGCCACAGCACGACACTTGGTGTCTAGTTTATCCTTCCAAGGTGCAAGGGTTCCGAAGATACATCCGGCCCTTCCACATGTGAACGTTTTAGGACGACTATTACTTTTCTTCTCGTGTTGTGTGCCCAAGCCGTCTCGAGAACAAAAGTAGCATAGATGAGGCTAAACGTATCAATGCAAGGACAAAGGTTGTCCTCGAAGCCTCATAAACCCCGGGAGTTGTGCTTCTCGTGTTGCGTGCCCCAGTCGTCTCGAGAACAAAAGTGGCATAGATGAGGCCAAACGTATCAATGCAAGGACAAAGGTTGTCCTCACAGCCTCATAAACCCCTAGAGTTGTGCTTCTCTCACAATTGACAATCGTTGTCAGTCCGCTTAAACCTCTCGCTAATGTTGCATGCCCCAGCTGCCTTTAGAAAGAGCTTCTAACCGGATTCTCGTTCCTTATCGTCTCACCTCACTAAATAAGGAAATACATTAAAAATACTAATTAAATAATTTTTTGCTTAACAGATGTCATCTGAAAACAACTCCTCTCTTGCTCTCAAGTCCATACTTGAGAAAGACAAACTAAATAACACCAATTTTCTTGAGTGGCACCGCAACTTGAGAATCGTTCTCAAGATGGCAAAAAGGCTTTATGTTTTGGAAACCCCGATCCCAACTTCACCCGAGAACAACACTGTGGTTGCGAAAAAGGCTTTCGACAAGCATAAAGAAGATGCCATGGAAGTTGCTTGCCTCATGCAAACCACCATGTCTCCAGATCTTCAGAAGAATATGGAAGACATGAATGCCTTCGACATGATTGAACAACTCAAGGGAATGTTTCAGAAACAAGCCCATCAGGAATGCTATGACACCGTGAAACAGCTCATAAGCTGTAAAATGCAAGAGGGTTCCTCAGTTAGTGCTCATGTCCTCAAGATGAAAGGCTACATCGAGCAATTAAACAAACTTGGTTATCCTCTCCAAGATGAGATGGCTGTTGACTTCATTCTCAACTCTCTTTCCAGTCACTATGATCAATTTGTTATGAACTTTAACATGAATGACTGGGTAAAGACAATGCCAGAGCTACATGGGATGCTCAAAACGGCAGAGATGAACATTTCCAACAAAGTAAGCCAAGTGTTAATGGTTCGATCTGGTGGTGTTAAAAAGCCCAAAACAAAGAAGAAGAGTTATAACAGCAAAAACAAAGGAAAGGTTCCTGTTGCTGCCAAAGCTGCCACCAACAAGAGCAAGCAAGCTGTGAAAGCCCCTCCTCCAGAAGAG
The DNA here is from genome assembly GCA_030545235.1 of Helianthus tuberosus. Lineage (NCBI taxonomy): Eukaryota > Viridiplantae > Streptophyta > Magnoliopsida > Asterales > Asteraceae > Helianthus > Helianthus tuberosus. The sequence continues at coordinate 18,228 of JARYGA010060271.1, forward strand.
CGGAAATGCTATGAGTGTAATAAGACGGGGCGCTGGAAATGTAACTGCCCCGAGTATCTTGCCAAGCTCCAAGTGAAGAAGGCTAATGGAGAAGGCACTTCGTCAGGTATTCTAATATATGTTATCGAACTTTTCACTGTTTCAAGCAACACATGGGTATTTGATACCGGGTGTGGTTATCACATCATTAATGTCTTGCAAAAGCCAGAGAAGTGGAAGAAACTGAAGCTGGGAGACATGGAGCTCATTGTTGGCGATGGGAAAAGAGTCCCAGTTCTGGCAACTGGCATATTTAATCTTACATGTCCTTCTGGTCTTGTTGTTGTTTTGAACAATTATCTTTATGCACCTGGTTTAACCAGGAACATCATTTCAGTTTCTTTGCTTTTTGACTACGATAAAGTTCGCTCAACAGATGATAAAATCGATTCACCGTATCATCGAGTGATTTATTTCTTAACGCTTTAAACACAATGAATTGAGTCTTCAATCATTCAAGACATCGTTTCTTATACATTGCATTTTCCTCATAGTGCTCGATCATGCTATCCCACAACTCCTTCGAATTACTTCTCTTACGGAAAGTATGGAGTATAGATTGCGTCATCGCCATCGTAATCATCGACATTGCTTTCTCTTCACAATCATAGAATTTTCTTTGGTCGTCGGTGAGTGCTAAATAAGTATCAATCGTTAACGTTCTTACTGGTGTAGCTCCACATCCTTTAACGATACACAACCAGATCTTGATGTCTTTCGATCTTACATACCTTTTGAAACGCTGCTTCCACTCAGGAAAATCCAACTCATTTATCAACAAAGGAGGTTTGTCGTTACTCCCCACCTCAGCATTATGCTTGAGGTTTTGCACCATTGCGGTCAGAATGTTGTTTGCTATTTCGAAAAGAGTTGTGAAATATACAGAGAGTGTTTGTGACAAAAACAGTGAGTTTAAACAGAAAGTTTACATTGAAAAAGTTTCTAAGTTTACAAAATCCGGAGACACAAGAGAAACTTGGAAACACGAAGTGAAAAGTCTGAGAGTATCAGTGTGTTATAACCCAGATCACAACCTGATAGACACACAAACTCGGACCCGACAGTCCACTATATCCTGAACTCTAACCAAACAAAACTCTAAACTCCGAAAGTTTCAAGCCCTAAACTCGGATCTATTAAAACTTTGACAAACCAGATTAATTTCAAAAACTCGGATAGATTTAGTTTTAACAAACTCGGTTGTGATTGAAATAAATAAACTCTGATGGAAATAAACTCGGGAATGAAGTTTTAAACACTGATGGAAATTTTTTTTTTTAAACTCTGACTTGCTTAAAACAACAATAAACTCTCTCTGAAATTTTAATTCAAGTTCGGACAATATACCAATGTGTTGAGTGATATAAGCGAACAAAGAAGGATCCATTTAAAAACTTAATTACGGAACCTTGAAAGAAGAATAAAACTCGGACTCTATCTGATAGGTAATCTCTGACTATATATTGACAACTAAACTTTGATAAGATTAAATTTGAACCATTGAAAACTAATTAAACTCGGACTAAAGGTAAATTCTGACTAAGAAGATAAAAACTCGGACACTTTAAAAGATTAAATTCAGAACCTATCAATATGCAACAAACTTGGATCTTCTAAATTTCAAAACTCGGATGGTTTTTAAAATGAGAAGTAAACTCTGATTAGATATAAGATAATAAACTCGGATAATTTGATTTTAGATAATAAACTCCGAAAGAATTTACTTGTCAAACTCGGATTCTCTTAAAAAAAAACCTCTGAAACTAACTTTAGGAAGCCTGAAACTAGAAACCTGAATTAAACTTTAGGAAATCCTGAACTAGAAACTTTTTTCAAAACTTTGTGTTGATGCAGATTTTGTGTCCGATGCTTGTCGAATAGATTAGAATTATTTTACGCTGAATTTGTAATAGTTAGTGAAATGGTCAAACGAATGTGTGTTGACCCGCTCGTTTGAAGTGGTCAAACGAGAGGGTTATGTGTTTGACCGTGTGTGTTTGCAAGACAAAGGGTGTGGCTATAAATAGCAACCCTTTGTCTCATTTGCAAAGTGAGAGAGTTGTGAGACAGGGGAGCTCATTTGAGAGTTCCCTATGAGTTCTATTGTGTGGGGGAGAGATCACCACTTGGTCTCTCCCCGGATGTATACTCCATTGGTATTAGTTCGGTTAGCTTGTAATCGGGCTGATTTGTAATGTTATACTACTGATTAATACAAAGAAGTTTTGTTTATGCATCTCTAATCTCTCCCGTCTTGAACTAATCTCACACTAATCACGGTTTCGGTCACGAAACACGGTCCTACAATTGGTATCAGAGCCATGGTACCCGATTTAGTAAATCTAACCGTTTACTAAGTCACATGTGCTCCAGATCTGTGATTTTTGTGATTTTTGTTCAAGATGTAAAGTAAGGTAAAACTGAAGAAAACCCAGATCTGAACCGAATATACGGATCTGAGCTGAAACGGGACACATCAGAGGTTTGGGTTTTATGTTTTACAACAAAATCATCAAGTTTTCATCACTTTGAGGCATATTTCGTCAGATCTGCAAATCTGCATATGGTGTTCTTCATTGTGTTCTTGGTGGCTGTTAAAGAAAGCTAGGGTTTCTTCATAACATATTGACGTAACCCCTGACATGACGAACCCCCCACCCCCCCCCATGAAACTTCCGCCTGTGACGAAACCTCCCCACGAAACTCATGTGACGAAACCTCACATTACATGCTCCTGCCACGAAACCTCACATTACATGCTGATTGACGAAACTCCTGAATATCCTGTTTCATCGACTTCATGTTTCGTCGAACAGGGTAGAAGATGGATAATAACTAGTGATGTCGGCTGCTGTTACTGTCACGGCCCCCGCCCCGGTTTTACCCGGTCAGGAGCCGCAGGACAGAAACCCGTGGTATTTATTAATTGAGTTGACATCGGAAGTTTTAACAGGATCTTTTTAAAACTTGAAATGCCCGATTATTTTATTTCATAATTCGGGATAAACCCCGTAACTTACAATAGGGGAATTTTACTAGGAAATTCCTTTGTTTACAAAACATGTTATTTATTTAATTGAGCCACTACTTCAAGCTGTGTTAGTGCTCCGTAGCACTTTTCCTTGATTCACAGTACTCACCTGAAACATGTTTTGAAAATATTTTATCAGCGGGGAAATACTGGCGAGTCATTCAAGTTATACAAAACGATGCATTAGTTATAAATTACAGCATAAGAGCGATTACAATGGCTTCTATCTTATTTTTATCTGGCGCCGTGTCACCTCCTAGTGACGATGGTCATACCACTATTGGGTCTAATTCCCCAAGTAGTGATGATTATCACTGTTAGGATTTACTAGCCTAATCGTGAGAAATTAGTAATGTGCACAATACCCCACTAGCCAGTGATTCAAGATAACCATGACTTAATCCCTGTAATTATAACCTTTGAAAATGGTTTGGAGTATTGTAAAACATAATTGATAAAAAGAGAATGACTCACATTGCAGATTTAAACGGGCAGAGTTTAGCCTACGGATTAGCCTTGTAACCTAATTTAAATAACAATGCACACGAACTAGGTCAGTAACTAATACAACATTTACGATAACTCACGAGATTAAAACCATCACAACGAATGACAAAGTGCTATACTTAAGCATTCGTCGAATTCACGACTAATGACAAAGTATGGCCCTAATGTGGGCAGCACTTAAACATCCATTGGATAGTTTCCGTCGATCGGACATTGAATCGTAGCAGCGATCGAGTTAATACCCTGTATCGTAGCAGCGTTTCACTACTGTTAATTGTAATTTCGACTTTTGAGCAGTATTCTTCGTGATTTTGATTGAGATTTCGACACCAGTGAACATGCTATGGTCTAATCTATTTATAGGTGAAAAATGGAGTTCACGCGGCCCGCATGAACCTTAGCTTGACCCTTACGCGGCCCGCGAGGGCACCTAGTCGTAGATTAGGGCATCCGTGTCACTGGTAGGCATGTCACGTGGGTGACACGTGGATCGGGAACGCTTATCCGGTCAACTTAAGTTTGACGCGGCCCGCGTAAGGTCGTGCGTAACCTTTACGCGGCCCGCCTGAAGACCAAACTTTATTGATTTCTTGGTTTTTGATATAGATTAGGGTTTCTAGGGTTCGCTTTTCTACTTACGGGTCAATTTGGGACATTTTTTTTTGAAGATCCTTACATTCTCCCCACCTTATTTAAAATCTCGTCCTCGAGATTTATTGAAATAAGTGAGGATACTTTCGCTTCATCTCCGATTCTAGTTCCCAAGTATACTTGGGTCCTCTCTTTGAATCCCATTTGACTTTGACCAGTACCAGTCTTTTGTGCTTGAGAAACTTGATCTTTTTGTCTTTTATTTGCAGTGGCTTCTCAATAAACTTTAGTTTTTCATTTACCTCTATGTCTTGAAGAGGTACTACCAGAGATTCGTCCGATAGACATTTCTTGAGATTGGATACATGAAATACGTCATGTACTCCAGATAGTTCCTCTAGTAGCTGTAAGTGATAGGCAACTGGTCCTATTTGTTGGATGACTGGGAATGGTCCTACGTATCTTGGACTTAGCTTTCCTTTCTTACCAAACCGAACTACTCATTTCCAAGGAGAAACTTTCAATAGTACTCTGTCTCCCACTGGGAATTCTAACGGCTTGCGTCGATTATCGGCATAACTCTTTTGGCGATCTCGAGCCGTCTTTAATCCTTCCTTGATTTGAGTGATCTTGTCAGTTGTTTCTTGTACTATTTCATGACCTGATAATTGACTTTCTCCTATTTCTGCCCAACAGACTGGAGTTCTACACTTTCGTCCATACAATGCTTCAAATGGGGCAGTTTCGATGCTTGAATGATAACTATTGTTATAGGAGAATTCAATTAAAGGTAGATGGCCATCCCAATTTCCACCAAAATCTATCACACATGCCCTAAGCATGTCTTCCAGGGTTTGGATCGTCCTTTCACTTTGTCCATCTGTCTGAGGATGATATGCAGTGCTTAAATTTAGTCGGGTTCCCATTGCTTCCTGGAAACTTGTCCAGAAGTGGGAAGTCAAACGACTATCCCTATCCGACATAATAGAGAGTGGAACTCCATGTAAGGATACTACTTCATCTACAAACAACTTGGCTAACCTTTCCATGCTGAAGATTTCCTTCATGGGTAGAAAGTGAGCTGATTTGGTTAATCGATCCACAATCACCCAAATCGCGTCATTGCCTTTTCTGGTTTTGGGCAACTTAGTAACAAAATCCATTGTTATGAGTTCCCATTTCCATACAGGAATTTCTAATTGTTGTAGTAGACCTGAAGGTTTATGGTGTTCTGCCTTAACTTGTGAACAAGTAAGACATTTAGAAACATATCTAGCTATGTCCTTTTTCATCCCTATCCACCAGAAATTATTCCTTAAATCTTGGTACATTTTATTGTTACCAGGATGCATGGTATATCTAGATTTATGGGCTTCTTCTAAAATCTTATTTCTTAATTCTCTTTGCTTAGGTACCCAAATTCTTTTCTTGTGGAATCTCCAAATTCCATTGGATCCTTGTTCTAATTCTTTTATTCTTCCTTTCATTCCTTCAGCATCATCCTTGATTTCTGTTTCTTGAACGCTTTTCAGTTGTTCCATTAAATCTAACTGTAGATTTAATCTAAGAGCACAAACTCGCTTTTGCTTTTTATGATACTTACGACTTAAAGCATCAGCAACTACATTTGCCTTTCCTTCGTGATATATCACAGTTGTAGTCACTTAGGATTTCCATCCATCTTCTTTTCCTCATGTTTAATTCTTTTTGCCCAAATATATATCTTAAACTTTTGTGATCTGTATAGACAGTAAACTTACTTTCATACAAATAGTGTCTCCAAATCTTAAGGGAAAAAATTATGGCTCCTAATTCTAAGTCATGAGTCGTATAGTTTTCTTCGTGCTTCTTCAATTGCCGTGAGGCATACGCAATTACTTTCTTGCGTTGCATTAGCACACATCCTAATCCTAGCTTAGAAGCATCGCAGTAAACTTCAAAATCTTCTGTTCCTTCTGGCAAGGCTAGAATTGGGGCGTTTGTTAGCTTTTGCTTTAAAATCCTAAAAGCGTCTTCTTGCCTAGGTCCCCATTCAAACTTAGCTGCTTTACATGTTAACTTAGTTAATGGCACAACTATTTTGGAAAAATCCTTAATAAATCGTCTATATTAACCAGCTAACCCTAGAAAGCTTCTAATTTCCATAGCTGATTGCGGGACCGTCCAATTGGTAATTGCTTCTATCTTAGCAGGATCTACGTGAATGCCTTCATGATTCACCATGTGACCTAAAAATTGCACTTCTTGCAGCCAAAATTCACACTTCGAGAATTTGGCATAAAGTTTTTCTTTTCTTAACAAAGTTAAGAGTGCATGCAAGTGCTCACAATGCTCCTCCTGGCTTTTGGAATAAATAAGTATATCGTCGATGAAGACAATTACGAATTTATCCAAATACGGTTTACAGATCCGATTCATCATGTCCATAAATGCTGCAGGAGCATTTGTTAGTCCGAAGGGCATGACTGTAAACTCGTAATGACCATACCTAGTTCTGAAAGCAGTTTTAGGTATGTCTTCTTCTTGTACTTTCAACTGATGGTATCCTGAGCGTAAATCTATCTTAGACAAATACTTAGCTCCCTGAAGTTGATCTAAAAGATCATCAATCCTAGGTAATGGATATCGATTCTTAATTGTAACCTTATTTAATTCCCTATAATCGATACACGTTCTCATTGACCCATCTTTCTTTTTCACAAACAACACTGGAGCTCCCCACGGGGATGAACTAGGTTGTATGAACCCTTTACTTAATAATTCATCTAATTGCTTTTTCTATTCTAGCATTTCGGTGGGTGCTAACCGATAAGGTGCCTTGGCTATCGGTGTAGTTTCAGGAATTAGATGAATTCTAAATTCGACTTCCCTATTGGGTGGTAATCCCGGTAGTTCTTCCGGAAATACATCTGGGTATTCTGCTACTACAGGAATTTCTTTAAGTTCCTTACATTTCGTGTTAATGATTACTGAAATCATATACACCATTTCTTGTTTTCTTGAATAACTGGCCCACTTCATTACTGAAATGAATTTCAGTGGCTTTCGTGGCTTATCTCCTGTAATCACCACTAATTCTCCTGTGGGTGTATGAATTTCTATGGAATTCTTATCACAAAGAATTCGAGCATGGTTGGCTATTAACCAATCCATTCCTAACACGACATCAAATCCAGCTAAATTCATAGGTAACAAGTTTGCAGAAAATTTATGGCCTAAGAGTTCTATATTTCCTTCTCGCAAAACCTTATCTATGTTAACAGAATTCCCATCTGCCGGTTCAACCGTAAAAATTTGTCTAAGGTTGGTTAAGGGTAGGTTAAGAGCTTGGCAGAATGAAGTATTTATAAAGCTTTGGTTTGCACCAGAGTCAAATAATACTTTTGCATAGACGTTGTGAACTAGGAACGTACCAGCTATCACGCCAGGAATTAGTTCTGCTTCCTGAGTAGTCAACTGGAAGGCTCTTGCGTTTTTCTTGGTAGTTCCTTCTGCAAGTTTGGCTTTGTTATCAGCTGGTTTGACCAACTTCGGGCAGTCTGGCCTGAAATGTCCAGCTTCTCCACAGTTGTAGCAGATTGTTGCTTTCTTCTTCCTGCAATCTTCTTCTTGGTGCCCCGGGATTTTGCAGAAATTGCAATACCCCTTGCATCTTCCAAAATGCTTTCTTTTATAGGCATTGCAAAATGGAACAGTGGAAGATTGCCCGGTTCCTTTTCTCTTGAAATTTCTATGGTTACCCATACGGAATCCTTGGGTAAGCTTTTGGGCTACTTCCTTCTTCCGGTTTTCTTCTCTTGTGCGTATTAGCCCGTCAGTTAGGGTGTTAGCTAATTCCACATCATCGTTAATAGTGCGAGGTCTCGCAGCTTTAACGATATCACGGATTTCGCCAATCAATCCCCAAATATAGCGTGAAATAAGCACTGGTTCTGGCGAAGCCAAGGTTGGTACCATTCTCGCATACTCGAAGAATGTCGAAGTATACCCTCGACAGTCTACATCCACCATCCGGTGGTTCAGGAATTTATTCACCATTTGTTCTTTCTCATATTCGGGACATAATTTTCTCTCCAGCTAACCGCTTAAATTCTTCCCAACTCATGACATAGGCCACATCGCTTCCCTTGTCTTGAAGTACCGTATTCCACCATTTTAGCGCCCCTTCTTTAAAAAGATGCGACGCGTACATGACCTTGTCTTCTTCTGCGCATTTACTTATTTTAATCACCGCCTCGGTTTTCTCTAACCAACGCAGTGCAGCAGTCTCCCCTTCGTTGCCTGCAAATTCAACTGGTTTACAGGCAAGAAACTCCTTATAAGTGCAACCAGGTGTTGCAGCTTTCATTTTCTTAAGGGGTGGAGCTTGCATCCCATTATTGTTGTTATTAGTATGGTTGCCGCCTCCGTTTACACTATTACTGAAATTGTCACAGTGTGTACGTTTGCCAGGAATAATTTGTTGAGGTTTAATTGGATTTCGGGTAGCAGCAAGTATGGCTGGAATAGCGTTGGCTATTCCCTGAGCAACGATATTCTCGATATCTTGCCTATTCAGAAATTGATCTTCATTGTTTTGCTCAGATTGATTAACTTCATTAACGGGTTCATTACCAGCGTGTTCCATCTGGTAGTTATTTTATATAAGTGATTAGCACAAAATAGTTAATAACCAAACATAACAAAATAATTGCACATAATTTCGTAAACAAATATAGCCAAAATTGTCGATTTCTCGACTTCCATTTTTATATATTATATTATGCGTCCGCACACACTTGTTATCTTACAAAAGTTTAATTTTTAGGTTATTTTACAGGATTATATTTTACTACTATTATTATTATATAACCACAACCATGCCGTCACACCATCCCCGTCAGCTGGTATCTAAGAAGCGACGTTCCCTCTCGTCGTACTTCCAGGAGATCTGTTCTCCCACCTCCCGGATTCTATTCCCTGCATCCACCAGCTCCTCGCCAAAATGGCGGAGTTCAGCCAAATTCTCATTGCTCATTGGTGGGTTTGGTGCAGGCTCTGGGTCGAACTGAGGGAAAAAGGTATAAGGGTTATTAAGGAGGTTCTGAAACTGCTAGTCGTTGGTCCACCATTCTTCCATTTATCCTAGAGGTCAGGTGTTGACAAGGGGATCTGGGATGGCTGGTTCCAAGTTTACTGGAAGCTGGGTTTCGGCAGGATAAGTGAAAAGGTTTTCATTAATAGGCTTAAGGATATCACAACTTGCTAGTATGCAATCCAACTCTTTCTACAATGGCATTTCCTCGGCTTGCCTGGAACTTTCTCCAATTTCTATTCCTTTCCCTTTATCCATAGGGTCCTCTGTTTTGGCAATTTTCCAAGTTACTGGTTTCCTCCTGCGTACACGCCTCCAGCCCACAATTCTTCTTCTCTTCTTTGGCTTGGGTTTTTCCGGTGGCTACGCTTGAAATTCCATAGGTTCCTCAACATCCGCAGAATAACCAGTAAAGTCTTTGGAAACTTCCACATTAACAGAATAGTGATTGAGATTCTGAAGAGCTTCAGATAACTCATTCATGCTGTTTAGCAGATATGAAGAAACACACAAAATTCTAGGTTAAAATTTTTCACATAATCACAGAAAGGAAATCAAAATTTAGTAGTTATACAAACGGGTTGTTTAAAATAAAATAATGCGAATTTTATATATCTATTTCAAATTACAACTGGAATGTAAAATATACTAGGGATAAATTTATTTTAGTCTATCTTTTCTTACTAAGTTGTTTATTTATTGGACAAAGTTTTTGGCTTATAGATGATATGGGTGCTGGTACTAGTTTGGCGATTCGACTATATGTTAGCATTTACTGCTATAGTGGCTAAAATATAGAGATCTGCCCATTGTTCGTCTAATTCATCTTCCCATGGTGGATTATTGCCTATTTCCTGAGTTTCCTTATTACTCATCACTCCTTTTAGTTGAGACTTCTTTCTTTTCTCTTGACTTTTTCTAATAATCCAACTTCTTTTATTAGGGGTAAGGGGTTTCTCATACTGTGCCTTACGTACAAATATTCCTTCATCAGTATCTGCTGAGTATCTTGAGGAATTTGATTGGGATGAGGATCCCTTATCTTTTGGTACACTATCTAATTGACGATAGATGTCCGAAATTCTTTGTTTACCCATACTGTAACTAACAAGTAGTCAGTTAAGAACACATAGTCACAAAATGGTAATTAGGAAAAATTAAGTATCTCTAAATACATAATGGGCTTAAATCAGTGGCTCTGATACCACCTTTTCCTGTCACGGCCCCGCCCCGATTTTACCCGGTCAGGAGCCGCGGGACAGATTCCCGTGTTATTTATTAATTGAGTTGACACCGGAAGTTTTAACAGGATCTTTTTAAAACTTGAAATGCCCGATTATTTTATTTCATAATTCGGGATAAACCCCGTAACTTACAATAGAGGAATTTTACTAGGAAATTCCCTTGTTTACAAAACATGTTTATTTATTTAATTGAGCCACTACTTCAAGCTTTGTTAGTGCTCGGTAGCACTTTTCCTTGGTTCACAGTAGTCACCTGAAACATGTTTTGAAAATATTTTATCAGCGGGGAAATACTGGCGAGTCATTCAAGTTAAACAAAACGACGCATTAGTTATAAATTACAGCATAAGAGCGATTACAATGGCTTCTATCATACCACTATTGGGTCTAATTCCCCAAGTAGTGATGATTATCACTGTTAGGATTTATTAGCCTAACCGTGAGAAATTAGTAATGTGCACAATACCCCACTAGCCAGTGATTCAAGATAACCATGACTTAATCCCTGTAATTATAACCTTTGAAAATGGTTTGGAGTATTGTAAAACATAATTGATAAAAAGAGAATGACTCACAATGCAGATTTAAACGGGCAGAGTTTAGCCTACTGATTAGCCTTGTAACCTAATTTAAATAACAATGCACACGAACTAGGTTAGTAACTAATACAGCATTTACGATAACTCATGAGATTAAAACCCTCACAACGAATGACAAAGTGCTATACTTAAACATTCGTCGAATTCACGACTAATGACAAAGTATGGCCCTAATATGGGCAGCACTTAAACATCCATTGGATAGTTTCCATCGATCGGACATTGAATCGTAGCAGCGATTGAGTTAATACCCTGTATCGTAGCAGCGTTTCACTACTGTGAATTGTAATTTCGACTTTTGAGCAATATTCTTCGTGGTTTTGATTGAGATTCCGACACCAGTGAACAGGCTATGGTCGAATCTATTTATAGGTGAAAAATGGAGTTCACGCGGGCCGCGTGAACCTTAGCTTGACCCTTACGCGGTCCGCGAGGGCACCTAGTCGTAGATTAGGGCATCTGTGTCACTGGTAGGTATGTCACGTGGGTGACACGTGGATCGGGAACGCTTATCCGGTCAACTAAAGTTTGACGCGACCCGCGTAAGGTCGTGCGTAACCTTTACACGGCCTGCCTGAAGACCAAATTTTCTTGATTTCTTGGTTTTTGATATGGATTAGGGTTTCGAGGGTTCGGGTTTCTACTTACGGGTCAATTTGGGACTTTTTTTTGAAGATCCTTACAGTTACCTTTCATCGAAGAAAAGAAAGTTGTTTGCTGAACTCAGTCACGAATAACCTTCGATTCAGCTTAAATAGAAAACACCTCAGAGTTCAATTCGGAACCGGCGGTGGTTGTTGATTTGTCGCCGGAGAAGCTCCGATCAGAAGAGTGCTCGGTGGTGTGTGGTGATTGATTGCAGGGGTTAAAGTTGTTAGCGATGATTATAGGCTGAATGTTTGATTTCAGAAATTAAATTTTTGGTTTCATTAGATAAGAAATATGAAGTTTGGGGTTTTTGAGGTGTGTATCGCAGGAGAGAGAAAGAGGTAGATGGCTGCACAAATGTTTGACTTTTGGGGTTTGAGTTTGGGTATCGCAAAATTGGTGTTTTGGCAGATATGTTTTTTTCTTTGGGCCCACCTGAGGTTAATTATTTTTGGATGCTAAAGAATTGTGTTTTGCATTCCATCACATGGGCCGTTGATTTCTCTTGACCCAAAACAAGGCTCCCATTTGTTTGGAATTCTTGCCATGGACTCATGGCTCAATATGGGCCTCGTGATTGTTTGAATATAGGCCAAGTGATCACAATTTGAGTGGACCAGGTCTTATAAGTTCAAATTGTGGGACTTGAGTTATGATGCAAACTTGATTCTTAATTTTTGGTCGGGTATTCGCGGAGTTGATTTGAACCGCGCTTCTAAATATAAAGGTTAAAATTCGTACGGGTTTTTGGAGCGCGCGGGATGATGCGGAATGATGAAAACAAAAGATGATGGTATTTTAAAATATATATATATATATATATATATATACATATATATATATAGGGGACCGCTAAAATGAGAACCACCTCCAGTTATGAGAACCATGAGAACCACTTTCTAGCCTTTAGATCTTTAGGATGGATGGATGAGATTAAAAGTAGTAAAAACTATTATAAAATTCTTTTTGTCTTATTATGTTTTTTATATTTTATTGTTAAAGGGCATTTAATTAAATTTGTTTCTTTTGTCTTTTTATATATATTATTTTTTATTGCCTTTTTTGTCTTATTGCATTAATTATTTTTGATTAAAAAAACATATTTTTTGTTAAAGAATTTTTTTAAATCAGATTTTTTGATAATTTTATTCAAGATTTGTTTAAAAAAACGTTTTTAACGCGCCGTTTTGCGCCCTGTTTTTACGCTCCATTTTTAACGCGCCGTTTTTAGGCCCTGCTTTTTCGGGCGTCGTTTTTTCACGTCGTTTTTTTGCGCCGTTTTTAACGTCGTTTTTTATCGTCGTTTTTACGCCGTTTTTTTAACGTCGTTTTTACGCCGTTTTTATAATCTACGTTTTTACGTTAAAAAATTAATGTTTTACGTTTTACGCTCGGCTTTTTCAAGCGGCGCTTTTTTACGTTAAATTTTTTACTTTTTACGTTTATGTTTTACGTTTTACGTTTTTTAACGTCGTAAAACTTTTTACGTTTTACGTTTTATTTTTTACGTTTTACGTTTTACGTTTTACTTTTTACGTTTACGTTTTACGTTTTACCTAAAACTTTTTACGCTTTACAAAAAACTTTTTACTGTTTACATAAAACTTTTTACGTTTTACGTTTTTACGTTAAAAAAGTTTACGTTTTTTACGTTTTACGTTAAAAAAAATTTACGTTTTACGTTTTACCTAAAACTTTTTACGCCTTACAAAAAACTTTTTACGGTTTACATAAAACTTTTTACGTTTTACGAAAAACTTTTTACGTTTTACGTTTTTACGTTAAAAAGTTTACGTTTTTACATTTTACGTTAAACTTTTTACGTTTTACGTTTTTACGTTAAAAAAGTTTACGTTTTTACGTTTACGTTAACTTTTTACATTTTACGTTAAAAAATTTACGGTTTACACAATTTTTTTTTTACAATAACTTTTTTACGCAACACGAACGCACCCAGAAAACGCAAACTCAGTAGGTGTCTCAGATAGATTGTTATCATCATCGACTAGGGAAAAAAATATAAAAAGCCAACAACATCAAAACAAAACGTATCTCGAAAAAAAAGGGGTTTGGCTCAGATTTTCCGATAATAAAAAAGGCTGCAAAATGGGGTTGCAGGTTCAAAAAACCTACCCTCCTCCGTCCTTGCCGCACCATCGTCATCAAAATCAACGTTTTTTTTTTTTTTTTTTTTTGCATCATCGCCCCCCAAATCTAAACCGATCAAAACCCACATAATCAAAGAATTCAAATCAACAGAATCAAAGAATTCAAATCAACCCCAATCCCAGATTCAACCGATTTAAGAACATACCACCATCAGATTCAAGAACACCCAAATCAAACCCCCAACATACCACCATCAGATTCAAGAACAGTAGAACATATAAATCATACAAAAAATACCATCATCAGATTCAAGAACACTCAAATCAAACCCCCAAACATACCACCATCAGATTCAAGAAAAGTAGAACATACAAATCAACAGATTAAACCAATAAAATCAACAGTCGAAAAACAAACATGAACCAACAGATCAAACCAACAATCAACAACCGAAAAACAAACCTGAACCCGTTTAAACCAACAAATCAACCACCGATAGCCATCACTCAAATCACCGGCACCACCTCTAGCCACCACTCAAACACCGGCACCATCGACGTCGATGGCACCATCGACGTCGATGGCACCACCGGCACCACCAACATCGCCGGCACCACCGACATCATCATCGCCATTAAAACTCCCAGATGAAGAACAAGGCTCATGTGTGGGTTTCCACATCATCATCGCCCTTTAATCTCTCAGATGAAGAACAACCAGAAGAACTGGTCTTTGAAAACCAGAAAAAAAACACACAGAAGCTTGATCTCCGGTGGTCCGGAGAGTGATATCCGGTGGCGGAGGGCGGAGGAGAAGCTTGATCTCCGGTGATGGATTTCAACTTTTGAGAGAGAGAAAGGAAGTTATAAAATAGAGAGAGAGATAAGAGAGATTGTCTGACATTAATAATGAGGAGAGAGATGGTAGGATATGACATTTAGAGTAAATGACCAATATACCCCTTTTGTTGGCTGAATGTTATTGGTTGAGAGTGGTTCTCATGGTTCTCATAACTGGAGGTGGTTCTCATTCTAGTGGCTCCCTATATATATATTGTGGGGTAGTCACGGTTACCGATGCAAACGTCAAATTTTGGTGACTTGACTACTATGGGCCAAAAACCAAAAACGGTATGTTCACTTCCGCACGTCAATGTTTATGATTGTTATTGGTTATTCGTAAATGTTCGAAAGCATTTTGTATATTGTCATATTCTCGCATTTGAAAACGAACGTATGAACCTGGAATGTCAATACCGGTCCTAACGAGTTCACAAAGTCTTTGGAGGGATACAAGTTGGATCCTACGGGGTACTAGGGGACGTTCTTATTCAACTAGAATATGCAAAGCAGAAAGTCGTTTTCGTGATTTTTCGAACAACCGAGAACATTCAATGAATATTGACGACAGTTCCGCTCAGTGGAGGGAATTGGTCAACATTTGAAGATAAATTCTACTCAGTGGAGAGAATTTGTTATGTGAAATTGACGACAGTTTCTTTTAAGTGGAGAGAATCTGTTAAGGTTTAGAGATCTTACCAAAGAAATGAGGGGATAAAAATTTTTCAAATGTTGAATTTCTTCGGTAAATTTCTAAACGCAATCATAGGTGGTAGAGTTGTGATTTACTTGTGATACTAACGGTTCGGCGTGGAATGTTTTGCACAGACACATATTTGAGGATTTTAATTAATTCTCCAGCCAGCGTGAAGGGTTTTGCACGGAAACATAAAGGTATCTAAAGTCGACAGTAGTTTCAAAGCGCTGTTCACTGAAGACCTGGGGGAATCTTTATGAAAGCTGATAGTTCAAAGCTGAAGACCTGCATGATTCGGTTTTGGGTTTGATGTTTCTCTGGGATTTTACAGGGATCTGGGGGTAACTCAATTCGTTGAGTTTGCAAACGATGTACTTGGTCAAGCTGACTTCCTGAGTATTGATGCTGAAGATCCGTAGTGCATTACGTGGTCAACTTCACAAAGGCGAGACAATGAGATCTGGATGTAGTTCAACTAAGCGTGCTGTTTGGTTGAGCTTGCAAGGGATACACTTGGTCTAGCTGACTTTCCTGATTGTTGATGCTGAAGATTAAAGTGCATTACTTGGTCGATTCCACAAAGACGGTTTACAGAAGTCAGTTCACCAGAAATCTCTACCAATGTAGTATGATTGAATGCAATAAAGTTCTTATGATAAATCAAGACTTGATGCAGTTCTTAATGAATGGAACCCTTATCAAATGCCGGTTGAAGTATTGGAAGATCAGCGGAAGATCGGTCAATTAAGGAAATTGCACAACACCCAACACGGATACGCGTACTTTAAGGGGGAAATATTATACACGGAGCGTCAAGATACTACTTACCTGGATCATCGGTCAAGGGAGAATTTGTTAATATAGAGAAGATGAATGCTTGACTGAAGATCGATTGCAGTTGCGTTTTCAGCATTCGACAGCAACGGACAAGGGGGAATTTGTTTATGCAGTTTTTGTGTCCGATGCTTGTCGAATAGATTAGATTTATTTTACGCTGAATTTGTAATAGTTAGTGAAACGGTCAAACGAATGTGTGTTGACCCGCTCGTTTGAAGTGGTCAAACGAGAGGGTTATGTGTTTGACCATGTGTGTTTGCAAGACAAAGGGGTGTGGCTGTAAATAGCAACCCTTTGTCTCATTTGCAAAGTGAGAGAGTTGTGAGACAGGGGAGCTCATTTGAGAGTTCCCTGTGAGTTCTATTGTGTGGGGGAGAGATCACCACTTGGTCTTTCCCTGGATGTATACTCCTTTGGTATTTGTTCGGTTATAATGTAATCGGGCCGATTTGTATTGTTATACTACCGATTAATACAAAGAAGTTTTGTTTATCCATCTCTAATCTCTCTCATCTTGAACTAATCTCACACTAATCACGGTTTCGGTCCTGAAACACGGTCCTACACTTTGTACCATGAAAACATGATTGTTGCTGAAAAACCCGAATTGATAGTAAACTCTGAAGGATTCAAGTACAAAACTCGGATAGTTTAAATAAATAAAAGAAACTCGGACCTCATACAAATATTGAAACTCGGATCTAAATAGAGTAAATTTGGAATCCTTTTGAGAATTTAAACCAAAACTCGGACAACACTTGAAGTTGAAAACTTGAATTTGTGAACTCTGACCTCTTAAAGGAAAAACCCTGACCTCCGAATCCTGACCACAAAGTCCTGACCTCTTAAAGAAGCAAACCCTGACTTCTAAGTTAGTCCGGGCAAGAGAAAAACCTGCTTTAGGATATCTCACAAGTGTGACTTCACACTAGTTCATCAATAATCCTAATCCTGAAGCACAAACATTGAAGGAAAAACACGGAAGGAAAACTTTGAAGGAAAAACACTGAAGTAAAACTCTGAACAAATTAAAATGGATCAAAACGGGAATCTTTACTAACCTTCAAAAACCCTTCAAAAAACCCTTGATGAAGATCTTCAAGCTTTGTAAAAACCCAAATGAATGTTTATCCTAAAAAGCTCTTTTCTAATCACAATCCATCATCCAGAATTCCAGAATGAGTAAACACATGAATGATTAATGAAAAACATTTGAAACCCAGTAAACAACACCAAACACCCAATCAAAATGTGATATTTCTCAACTAAATCTCTAAACCCAAACCTACAGTAGTATAAGGACACTGCTCTAATACCACTTGTAAGGTCTCCTACCCAAGGATCTCACTCAGACAACAATCACCAGGTGTGCGGAATCCACCTAGCAATCACTACTGTATGGTATTGGATCAAGAAAGTGTAGAACTAGAATGATGAGAATGATGAATGACGTCATACACAGTAGCCGTCAATTCACACACAATCACAATGATTAGGGTTTCTTGAAGAACAAACTTTTCACAAAAGAAATCACCACGTATAACATTTCACTAAGAGGTTATATACAATGGGAAGTCCTGACTACTAAAGTCAGGACATAGAAAGGCCCAAATCCCAAGATAATACAAACCCTGACTAAACAAATGCCTAAATTCGGACTATAGTAGAGGAACTAAGTCCTGACCATGAAAACCTCATAAATTCTGACCAACATAATACTTTTAACAAATTACATAAAAGACCCTTGAAGATTTGAGAGCCTGCACTTATCACCCAAAGTGCATTTACAACAAAAGAAATTGTTTTGTTCTAAAACGCAATGGATTAAAACACATAAAATGTGTTTTACCTAAAACGAAATTGACTGAAACACAATAAAATGTGTTATTTCTAAAACGCAATGAACTGGAAATACAAAAAAAAAAAAACTGTTTTTTCATTCCTTTGTAAAAAGCAACGACTCAATTAAAAAACCAAGATCGTAAAATTGCAATTCAAAATTTTCTTACATAGATCGAAACCGAATTCTTCAGATCTCTTCAACGACCGACGAAATTTGAATGTTATAAACACTTATCAGTGATCGAATGGAACGAATCGAGTGATTCGCTTCAAAATCACCGGAAAAAATGAGATATTGTATGATATTAAATTAGGTTTCTCCAAAAAAGTTGACAAACACGTTGATGGTGATAAAAATCGTACTATAATGTAGTGATTATTGAGATAGAAAGTGAAGAAAAGGTTGAAGATGGTGGGTTTTGAAAATGGTGGGTTTTGAAGTTACAGAGAGAAGAAGGGAGAAAAATAGATAAAATTGACTAAAACACCATTTCTCTTTGTTTTAAATTTTGACACATGTCATAGTTCTATTGCTTTCTATCATTTCTAGCAAAAATAAACGTCATATTTGATCCTCTCCCTAATTATACAATACTAGGTTATCACCCGGGAAATGCTTCCCGGGCTGGAGAAAGTTATACATGTCACCTATTATTTATAAGCAATACATACTTAAATAACATGATAAAAAATAAGTGACATGTTATATGAAATCAAAAAGCAACAGTTTATATTATAAGCTACCAAAGACTTCTTTATATACGACATTAGACTTCTTATTTGTTGGTCTTCCATCGGCATCGAATATCAATATTTTAACTCCTTCTCTTGTCTTGACCCTTGATAATGCAACGTACAACTGACCATGAGTGAACACAGGATCTTTCAAATACAGACCAACTTTTGATAATGATTGTCCTTGACTCTTGCTAATTGTCATGGCAAAACAAACTGATAAAGGAAATTGTCTTCGTTGGAATTCGAATGGTATTTTTTTGTCGGACGGAATCATATTAAGCCTTGGAATAAAAAATCTTGTGCCGATATTACCGCCAGATATTACTTCAGCTTCTATTACTCGTTTGCCTAGAAAAGTAATTTTTAGCCTTGTACCGTTACATAAACCTTTTTGTTGATCGATGTTTCGTAGAAGCATGACAGGAACACCAACTTTAAGAACTAATCTATGATTAGGCAAGCCAGATATCTTAAGAGCATTCAAATTTTCTGTTGAGTATAAACCTTCTTGAAATGAATCAAGCATTTGTTCAGTTTGACATATGCTATCGGAACTCAAATACTCTTTAGCATCACCTGGAAATAACGAAAGCAATCAATCGTTAATTTCATGAACTACATCATTTTTTGTTGCTAGAATTGCTCGCTCAGAAAAAAACCAGGATTCCGAAATTGTTCCATAATTGAAGGGTAGACGAAATCAATTAAGCTTTGTATTGGATCAGAATTATCGGTGATTAATAGATCATCTGGTATCTGAATAATTGCTTCACCATCGTTATCATCTCCCAACTTACCTTCACCAATATCAAACAGCCATTTCGCAAAATCCCTGATAGAGTCCATATCAGAATTTTCAGCTCCAATTGTTAGGCGCATGTTTTTAGTCAACCTTAACAGTTTGCACTTTGACCATATATATGAAGAGCTTAAAGAAGCACAAACTATTTGTTGTCTAGTACAATTAGGAATAACTGGTAGGATTTGTCTAAAGTCACCGCCGAATACAAAAACTTTCCCTCCAAACGGAACATCAGAACGAAGACTCCTACCATCAGAAAATACGTCACACATCGTCCTATCTAAAGCTTCAAAGGCATGTTTATGGACCATCGGTGCTTCGTCCCATATGATCAATTGAGTTTCCTTTAATAATTTCGCGATATCACTATTTGGCTTAATATGACACATGGAATCTTCAGTGAGATTAATTGGGATATGAAAGCGAGAATGGGCCGTCCTTCCACGAGAAAGTAATAACGAAGCAATACCTCTTGAAGCAACATTTAAAACTATCTCACCTCTACATCGAACTGCTGAAGCCAAAGTCTTCCATAAAAACGTTTTTCCAGTTCCACCGTAACCATAGACGAAAAATAACCCTCCTTTACGGCTCGCAACAGCTGCCATTATTTCGTCAAAAACTGACCGTTGTTCATCTGTCAGACATTGATGCAAATTATTAAACTCAGCTTGTACTTCATCTACGTCATGTGATAGCTCTTCATTGATTAGACGATTAGTAGCATCACGTAAAGAATCATCATCAGGGAAAGGCATCGTATTAAATCCTCGTAACGACGAACCATTCGAAACTAAATATCTTTCAATTTCCAACAAAGTAAGGTTTTTAATTTGATGTTCAGGAAGCACTAAACCTAAAATAAAAATAAAAAAATTAATTGTTGTTAATAATCAAACGGAAAAGTAGAACGTAAAATAAAAAGACAGCTAAGAACCTTGAATATTTGTTTCTTTTTTACGTCTGTATAAAATATCATCTGCTAAGTATTTCCACGTGTTCTCCCACACAAACTCTGGCCGTGAAAGTGTATTTGACAACAGCAAGGTAGCAAATAACGCTCGGAGATACCCAGCATGTCCTTCGAAACTTGCTTCTTTAATGGCCTCAACGTATTCATTGTCATCATCTAAGAGCCCCATTGCGTAGCAAGCATCTCTAAAAGTCGGGAATAACTGACCATTAACAGTACGTATTTCCTCAAAGGATCTGGGACCTCTAACTTTATTCAGAAGTATCCTCAAAAAATAAGGTTCACCTAATGCAGGAGACACAGAATGTATACGGCCAACAGTTTGGTATGTCTTACGTACCTGCCAACATCTATCTTGAGGTTTCCAAACAAATTTGGAAGGAAACTCGACATAAGTCAACTTTCTAGCATCTTCATTTGACTCGTTTAATTTCATCCATTCAACAAATATTGAAGAAGCAACCGAAGGCTTGCTTAACACATTATCAATATCGTCATCGGCACCATACACAACATTCTGTTGACCTGGCATATGAAAGGGAAGCCTCATAACTGCAGGATACCTATAATGAACCTCGTTTGAGAATATTCTCCATGATGCCTCACAAGCTGAAATATATCTACAATCATAATATTCCTTGATTTCATCTCTTGGCTTATCCTTAATGCTTGGATTTGAAACACCAGAAACAACCGCAGTAGCCATATCAGGGCCTTTATTAATGTACTTGAACAAATATTTAACTGAACCGGATTGATTACACCATTCTACATTGATGTGTGCTTGATATCTTTTTAGAAGTCTTTTGTTATATGGAACAACGCTTCTGTTGTCCAATCTAACACCAGATTTTATAACTATGTGGCCGGAATCTCGTCTTCGGTATACAGGGAAACCACTTGAATCAACAGTTGTATGTGTTGAAAATTTCTTTGGAAAGTTTTTTGAACATCTTTTATCAACCATGCAAGGACAATTCAAATTAGCATTTCCACATGGACCGTGAATCATATAATCACTTACCAACGAATAAAGTTCCGGATCTTCATTTTTATCGGGAATCTCAGCGGATATGAATGGATCTATGTGATCTACAGTAGGAAGTTTGTGATCGACCTTCATAAATAAGCATATATGTGCATGAGGAAGACCACGATTCTGGAATTCTACCGTATAAACAACTAAATAAAAAGAAAAAAAAAAACAAATTTAGTACTTTATACAACTAATTACAAATTATAAACGAAAAGAAGAAATGTAAAAAAAAAACTAACATACCAGCATTAATCTCACCGAGATATTTGGAATCCTTCAAATCTTTGAGTATGGAATCAAGCTTAATTTTAAACAATCGACACAATATGTCAGGCCTGTCCTCAGCTTTGATGGTGGAATCTTTTAGAAATCTCTTTACTTCTGGCCATTTAGGATTACAAGTTATAGTTATGAAGAAATCTGGATACCCGTACGACTTACATATGGCCATTGCATCGAGGTAGTTTTGTTGCATGAATCTTGCACCTCCAGTAAATGAAGAAGGTAGTATAACAGCCTTTCCAGTGTCTTTTAAAGTTTGTTTACCTTTAGCTTTATGCTTCTGAAGATTTTCAAATGTCTCAGATCGAAGTTTTGTTTGTTGTCTCTGAATGAAATGTAGTCTCTCGCTCTCGATCATAGTATATGCATCAACCAAGAATTGTTGCAACAACCTTCTTCCATTAAGAATTAAGGAAAAACCATAATTTCTATCTTGGATCCTATATGCAAAAAATTCTCTCATGGTGCACTTTGGCTTTATTTTCTTTTGTGTCGTAGTGAAATCTCTATGGGGAATATCAATTCTATATCCATCATCACCATATGGGAAAAGCAACGGATATTGCAAAGCAAGATATGATGGATGTAATTCGCTAATACGCTGGAGCATTCCAGACTGAGTCTCCACAAGAATATCACGATGATCTATAGCTTTATCTATGTCTCCGACAACCAAAGCAGCAACTTCAGACGTGGTTGGTAAGTTATATGTTCTGCCATCCTTTTCTCTTTTATACATAAGACGGAGTTTAAGGTTGGCCTCTAGGGATTCGTGAAAATGGTCTCTGACCATCCTATATGTCTTAACCAACATATTTTCTGAATCTAATAAATTCCTCAAATACTGTATCATTTCAACATCAAGCTCTTTATCATTAGAGGACGAAGGTTTGCTTGTTTTCCTGACAAAATATAAATAAACGACATAAAGTTAATATAGCATAATAATAATAGAACATCGTTTTTTTTAAATAAATATAAGTAAAAAAGATGGTGCTTATAATGAATCATACCCGAATATTGTCTGTCTGTTTGTTATTTCATTTTCAGTGTCATATATGTATAGCTGACAAAACTGAGGTTGATTTCCATTAGAAGGTTTAAGACTACCGATGCAATGATAGTTTTGGCCACTTATACGATATATAAATGGAGCGTTGCCCTTGTTAATAGTAGAATCAACCTTTCCACCCATAGATGTAAAAGAGAACATAGAGTTGTATCGTCTAATATTCTTCTGGAAAAACTTGCTTTTTTCATTTGTGGAATAAAACAAATTTTGATAAGACGGATGCGCATCCTTTAAAGGCAGTAGCTCAACTTTACCATACCCACAACACATACCATAACACAGCTTATTCATAGTTATTCGACCTTTTCCACCTTCTGATGTCCATAACTTTGCACTACAGATTTGGCATGTAAGAACTTGATCACCATGGTCCAAATAATCTATTAAAAAATATTAATGGTTATATTGCAGTTTCAGTATAAAATATATCACATAAGAAGATGAAATAGAATTAAACCTTTAGATACCCCTTTGTAAGGGTCGTCCACTCTGACTAAAACAACATCATCTTCATCAGAATCCAAATTGACCATAGGTATAGGAGTGGTATCACGTTTCTTGTGCTCAAGCTTACGTTTACCAGAAGACAACCTTGTAATTGTAGAAGTAGTACCAAATACCGCTTGATTGTTACTAATATTGATGCGAGGAGAAATGGAATATCTACGAGTTTCATTTGACGGTGTGGATTTGGTTCTGGAGTTATCTAAAGGTTAAATAATTTATCATAAATGTTAGTATAAGCATCTTCTTTAGTAAAATGTAATAGATAAGAAAGACAACAGAAACATAAGACATACCTGTTATGTTTGAAAGTAATGAACTTGTATGATTTATACTTATATGAGGAGAAAAGGAGTATATGTTGCGATCAATAGTATTAGAAGACTGCAGCGAACTTATGTTGTCAGGAAATATGTTAGGAACATTTGTTGATGATGATGATGATTTCTTTGATCTCTTGTTATTATTAGAAAAATGTAGCGAACTTATGTTCTCAGGCAATATGTTAGGAACATTTGTTGATGATGACGATTTCTTTGATCTCTTGTTATTATTAGAAGACTGCAGCGAACTTATGTTCTCAGGCAATATGTTAGGAACATTTGTTGATGATGACGATTTCTTTGATCTCTTGTTATCAAGTATTATTTTCCGAAGCTGACGTCTTTCAGCAGGTGAATCAACTTAATAATTAAAAAGTTAGAATACGTAAGAAACATAAGAATTAGTAGCATTCGAAACATAAAATGTAAACATTATAGTTTTAATTAGATTTAACAGCATTTACCATTTGAGATATCTGAAAGAGGAGTTCTGATAATAGGACCTAAAAAACACAAATATGAAAACAGATTTAATATAAAAAATTCATCATTTGTGGTTAGGTAAATGAAAACTGAGTCACTTAGTATGTCACTTACTGTTAAATATTTCTTGTAATGAATTCTGATCCTTTAAAGATGAACGCGAGTTATATGATCTTTTTGACATAGTATATGTGAATAATCACAACTTCATTAACAACCACAAAGAAAATTATTAGAAAACAAAATTGTTCATATTAAAATTGTAGAATAGCTAAAGGAAATGGAATTGGTGATAATTACATCTTGTATGTAACATGCACTAATGATGAATACATATAGAATTACCTTCAAAAATCTAGATACGGATGAACTGGAACATATAGAATTGAAATGTGTGTATGAATGTCTTTGAAAGTGAGAAGTTGTCTCTTTTGAATTTCATTAAATATTATGCATAACAAATATACTAATGCAAAATGAGAGGCTTAAATAAGGTCTTTTATATATTCTGCATTAATTGAGATTATCTATTAAAATTGCTTAACTGATTCTCGATTATATTCAGTTATATAATTTCTAAATTTAGTTTAAATGTTCCATTTATACATAGTCACAAATATTATAATATCAAGTTCAGAAATGTGAATTTTAAAGCATTCAGTATAACTAAAAAGATTATAAAGGAAAACACCAAAACTTCAATTATAAAAATTAGAATGGAGTCTAATACATAAAACAAAGTTCAAATTCAAAACTTTAAACTCGTGTGACTAAACAAAAATAAAAAATAAATTCTTAAATAGTAACTCTGTAGACTTCAATGAAAATCTTTCCCAGTTTTTTCTTCATCAATCTTACGCTTTGTAGAACAACTCGGAAATGCTGGATCAACGTCGTACAGCTCATACAGATTACGTTTACCTTTTGCGATATTCTCCTCCTGTAAATGCAAAATATTTTTTCTATTAGTTACTTAAATATGTAACAATTTACTATAATAAGTAATAATATGTATTGCTTATAAGCAATATTTTTACCTGTTTAGTCAAAAGGCTCTTTTTAACATGAGAAATAAGAGAATAATCGCTGCTTATCGCAGTGATATCATAAACTTCATCAAATTTTTTGATATTTTCATGGGTAACCTGAATCTTATAAGCAAACAACTTCCCAACCAAAGATTTAATCTCCTTTGGAAATGTTGAATATTCATCGATCTGTTAATATTTTACAAATGTTAAAATAAATATTATAGAATAAAAGTATTATAAACTGAAAATATACCGATTCATTATCTTTTAGCAATTCAGCAGCAGATTTATTCAAAACCCGTACAGCTTGATCATGAAATAATATAAGATGAGTTGAATCAGTATCGTCCTCAACTTCAATTTTGATCTTAAATTTCGGAAGAGGTTTTATGATGTGTTCAAAACATTCATAGTTAGAGCAGTGATAAACTTTATATTTCTTAGAATCACAAGAACCATTAAGTGGAAGATATTCCTCAATCTCCATAGTAGCCTCATGCAAACACGTTGGACATGTCATGTAGTACCAACCAAAACCAGTAAATATGTTCTTGATGATACCGAATATGATAAGAGACTTTGGCTAAAAAAAATTGCAAAATACAATAAATACTTAAAATAAATAATTGAAAAGTTTAACGGAAAATTATTTACACATACCTTAGTTGTCTCCCATAAAACATCAATGCTACTGAAAGATGCATTGTTAAAAAACTCAAAAGAGACATCATTAGATGTTGAAAACATGATTGTTTGAAAATAAAAGCCAAAGTTCAATTTGAGATAATATGTTTAATGTAAAACCGGTTGTATTTATAAGGTTACATAATTCGCTAAGTTTGAAAAAGATTATGAAATAACAAATGTAATAAGTAATAATATTTGGAAAGATTTGAATTGCTAAAATATAATGGAAATTTCAATACTTTAATTATATGAATTATTAAAACAAATTAGATTGTCTTTAATATGGAAAGTAATTAAAATTAAAATCGTTTATACTTAAAATCTACATAATTCAATTGTTAAAATAAATAATATATATTTTTTTCTTATTTGTAAATTAAATAAAGAAAAGATAAATAATAAAAAATGTTAACAAAACAAATTATTACATAGCCGTTGCTTATTAATATACGTCACCTCAATACCTTGTTTCAATGCAATACCATCATTACCTTTAATTAATCAATTCTATCAAAACTCAAAAAATACTATTATCACTTCAACAACAACAAACACCATCGGTTAGGGTTTTCAAGTTCCTTTCTTACATAATCTTGCAGACAATCAAAGTGTACGGAAGAAAGATTGGTGTATAATTTCAAAGAAAAGGTAAGATTCGTATCTTCAGTTTTGTTAATCGGTTAGTATTTTTTGGATCATACACTGATTTATTTAGATATTTAAGTTTAGATCTGATACAGAATGAATAGGAAATCGATTAAAACAGAAATTCAGTAGTAATTAAACATTGCATGTTAAGAATATCATGGATTTAGAGTGTTAACAAACTTGATAGATGCTATAACTCATAAAAGGAATAAATTTATAGTTAAGGAACGAATGCAATGGTTAAATTAATTAATTATTTTCTAAAATCATGTAAATATCATATCTGTATGTTAAACATATACCTAAAAGGGAATACGGAAGTAAATAAAGAATGGGTAACAAATAACTTTTTCTTTTTACAAATAATAATAACATTAAAAATTATGAATTTTAGTCAGAATTAGATGTTTGGATCAATTATGCAAAATTAATGTCTTTTTGATGATTCTTAATAAATCTTTATAATAACTTATTTAACCATAAAAAATATGAACTCCAAATAATAAGTATTATGCAATGCAGTGTACAAAATGGTTCTATGGTTTGTTCAACTGATGGAAGATCCTAAAGAGCTTTCGTTGGTATGTGTACTTTCCGTTCCTAAGTTGATCAAATATAAGGTTATCACAATATGAATTAATTAAATATGTTACTTTGTACCTAATACAAGCCGTATAATGTAGATGGTACCTGTTGCATTTGTTAAAAAAAAATGGGGCAATGACTGGCAACATATGAACATAGAGGTTCGTGATGAAGACGGTAGACATTGGATGGTAAGACTTAGACACATGGATGATCTACCAGTATTAACAGATGGTTGGAGGGCTGTTGTTAATAATCTTCATTTGTTAAAAAACACATGGTTGTTATTTAGAAGCATCGGGGAAAAAGTGTTGGAGGTTTTTCCTTTCATAAACAATGTTCATGGTGAATCATACATAACAAAAAACAACTACACAAAACTCGGTCTTACGGTAAGCATAATGTTTGATAGTAAATTAAATGTGAACATTGTAGACACTTGAAATGTAATACATATTTATTAATTATAATTATTAATATGATTTAATAACTTGCAGGTAATTCCAGATGAATTTATTAACATGTTCTACAGAAACCACGAGCTAAACGGCAGTTACCAAGTATTTGCAGGAGGTAAGTACTGGGATCTAATGGCAGCTAAACTACATGTTACTTATGCTTTTACGGATGGATGGCCGAAACTGTGTGAAAGTTTGAACATATGTGATGGTGACACACTGGTATTCGATAAGATTGGTAATGTGATATTTCATCTGAGGGCATTCAGGAATGGAATCAAAGTTGGATTGGGTATTCAAAAAGAAGCAGTAGAAAGCGATTTCTGTGAAATAATATCTCAATCAACATATCAACGAAATGCTTATTATGTAAGTATCTTCCAGTTTAAAAAAAAAAAAGGTTTATCAAATAAATTTGATTAGTAATATTTATAAATTTTATTTTCAGAACTTTGTTGATTCTAATAATGGAACGGATACAAGTGGAGATACGTTGATGAATGAGGTTGTGTGTTATAGTTTGTATTTTTTTAATATAAATTTTATTAATGAAGTAATGTAGTTTCGTATTTTATGTTTTTTATACAAATTAAATTTGAATAAAAATTTAATATCAGGTTAAAGACATTGGAAGTGAAACTGAGAAGATGTTGAATACAAAAAAAGGAGTTCAAGGTAGTGACAAGGTAATAATCACTTAATATAAATATAAACAGCATTCAATATGATTAGTATGTATTTGATTTAGAAATTTATATGTTTAAAATATATACTAAATAGATTGAAAAGAAACGCAAAAATGTTGCACAACTTGTTGTTTCAACATCAAAAAAGGGAAAGGAAATTGAAGAAACACCAGAAGTGTGGTCAAACCAGATGTTTCAAGATGTCGTAGATCATCAAAAAAAAAAAGAGGTAACAATTGATTTAATTAGTGATTGCTATAGAACCAAAATTATAATTATTTATTGGTTATTATTTATTATTGATATTAAACTTCAAATGTTGTTAACTACTATAACAAGGTATCGAAAGTTGGAGAAGAAAGCCAAACCAGACATCATAGTGGAAAACGAAAGAAGCCTGAAATTGATGAAGAAAATTATGAGTTTACAAAAAAAGGAGAAAATAGATTGGTATGATAATTTGTATAATGAGTTGTAGTTAAATAATGTATAAATTATAGGGTAAATTATAATAATATAATGAAACATTTTTTATGTAGAGGCTTCCTGTTGAAGTAGCGAGGAGATCTGGTCTTACAAAGAAGCTTCATGCATTGAAGATTAAAACTCTGGATGGAAAAATAATGGAGAACGAAGTGGAAACCGAAAAAAATGGTGACGTACCGCGTTACAAAATGGTCAATTGGGGTAACTTTATGTCAGCAAATAGTTTGAAGAATGGTGACATTCTTCACTTCAACTTTGTTACCTCAACACAGGTGATGGAGTTAACAAATGTGGATCGAATTTAAGGCATTTGGAAGGATGGTAATACATCTTTTTGTTGGTTTATGGGTGGTTAATGGTTATGGTTGTTTTGGATACTTATATATTTTCATATGAAGATGTTGTTGGTAGTTGGTTTTCTAAAAGTTTAGTTAATATTTCAGTATATGTATGATGGGAAGTTTTTGAAACATTATATTATATAACAATATGTATGAATGTTAACAATATTGTTTATATTAGGATTATATAGTATCATTAGTTGCCAACTGTGGTCTCACATTACTAATAATAAGAAGAAAAATATATATATTATTTAGATCATAACTAAAAACAAATTATTACTTATTTCAAAAGAAGAAAAATCGACAATATTTATTTCAATGATACTGATAGTTAGCATC
>JARYGA010060271.1:47961-98595 GCA_030545235.1 Helianthus tuberosus
ATCTGCTAAAATGAAGAGATGACCAAGTATTCGAAGCAAATGTGTGTTCGCTCTCAGCGAAGAAAATTAACGCGATGCAACTACCATTAAGGGGAGTAGAGATGCAAACATCTACTCGCTAGACGTAAAAGAAATTCAAGTACTTTCTGTTTGGTCAACGAAACCGGCATATATGTCAGGTTAATGGTGTATGCTTGAGTTAACAGATGTGGTTCCTAAGTAACAACCTTTGTCAATTTGGACATGGGTTCCCGATGGTCCTAAGCACATGTTCCTTAGATTCTCAGAGTTTCGTATTCGGTGTAGAATCGTTTTGTGCATTGTAGGAAACACCATTCTTGTGTACGTTAAAACAAGTTATTGTCCCACAATTTCCCCGGTATACTTTCTTTCTGAATTTGCAGCTATCGACACTCGATCATCGATCAGTCAGAAAATAGTAGTTGAATCCTCACAGATAGTTAAACAAGTAATTCGTTAATCCTTAGCAAGAGTCACCGACTCTTGTTGGTTAGCTCGTTCGGCTCCTGGTAGTTGATGCTCATTTGGTAATCATCGTCCTTTTTCTTGACGATCTAAACTGGGGTTACCAAAAATGGGAAACTTGGTCTGTTATCTTCCTTCTCTACCAACTACTGAAGTTGCACTGTCATTCCTCGCATCTCCGAAGGTGTAAGTCGCTAGGGTACATTAACAGCAGGTGCGACGCATGCTATCAAATCGGTGCGAAATTCGACTTGTCGTTGAGGAGATAATTCTGGCAAGTCTTCAGGGAAGACTTCAGGTTATTTCCTTGTTAAAGGAATATCTTCGAGTTTTGGTTCTTCGGATCCCTTGTCCACGACATGAGCCAAGAAAACTACACATCCTTTGTGCGAAAAACTTCCGTTTCTTCCATGACTGATAGCCCGTAGGGGCGTTCCTTGCTCCATAAATCGCGATCGTTTCTCCATTTTCATTGGAGTGCGGGTAATAACCTCCGCTTGATTGTCCGACAACCAATCCATCCCAATTACCACATCGAAGCTTCCCTTAAGCTAGTTCTACCGAATACTGGATATCTATCTTGCTTACTATTAAAACAAGTATATTCTGAAGCTAAAATTTTAACAACAATATCAAATAACACAAACGCATAACATTGACTACTATGAGGCGTACCGATAGCCATGTTTGGATCCTGGCGTGCTTCCCTAGCTCCGGTGTTAGACATTCTTCCCACGGTTTTGTTTAATCTCCCTTGGGCAATCTTTCCTAAAGTGCCCCATATCACCGCAATTATAACATCCCTTACCATCCTTTCCATGTTTCGTTTCATGCCAACACGTTTCCCTGTTGTGCCCCACTTTGCCACAGTTGTCACATTTTCCATTTTTACATCGCCAGGTATGATGTCGTCGACACTTGTCGCATTGAGGTAGTTTACCCATGTACTTTTTTCCCTTTTTGGCCTTGTTGTTGCTATTCGTCTGAGTACCCCGCTTGAAGTTTGCGAACTTTCTCTTGTTGTCTCCAGATGACTCTACATGAGTCTCTTTTTTCTCCTCAGAGGTTGAAAATTTGTTCAACCTGATTGCCTCTACAGTCAAGGCCACACTTAGATCAATAGCCTCAGCAATCGTTGCAGGCTTTGATGTCGTCACCATGCTCATGATTTGGGGTGCCAATCCCCAAATGAAACGTTCAATCTTCTTAAACTCTGGATCTACCATGTAAGGGACAACACGCAACAGAACATGGAATTTCTCCACGTACTCGGCTATTTTTGGACCTTCCATCTTCAAGTTCTAGAACTCGGTTTACATCTTCTAGCCTTCTACTCTTGAACAGTACTTCTTATGCATTAGTTCTTTCAGTTCGTCCCATGACAAAGCATACGCAGCAGCCTCGCCCATCGTCTGAACCTGGAGTTTCCACCATGACAGAGCACCATCTTGGAACAGTCCGGAAATGTACGTGACCTGATGCTCTGGGGCGCATTTGCTCACACGCAAAACAGAATCCGTCCTCTCAACCCAGCGCACGAAGGCTACGGCATCCCCAGTGCCGTCAAAATGCCAGGGCTGGCAGCCCAAGACCTGCTTGTAGGTGCAGCCTGTGATATAAGCAACATTATTTGCGTAAGGTATTAGCAAAGCACTCGTGGAAATGTCCAAACGTTTTGTAATGTGTCTTAAGGGACTAAACATTACCGTTGGGTGGGTTATTTCCTGAGGTACCTCCGCTGCGCTCGGAGCGAAGGGCCTCATACTGTGCGATGACCTGTAAGATGCATTCTTGAAATTCCGCCTCTGTCGTCGGCAGAGGGTTGCTGGTATCGGTGTTCCCTTGAGTCGACATCTTCCTAGAAGAAGGTCGGTTAGGTCAGGTCTTATTAAGGACACGAGCACACAAGCCTCTACTTAACGAATAAGACTTCAGAGGTGTATTTACATACGTATATAAGCAATCATATAACGGCGTCATTATAGTACAACTTGTAGGTAGGAACACATTTAATGAGAACACAATAAGCAATCACGTAGCAATTACAATTACTGTACAATCATGCAAACCAATAACGTGTCTAGTGAGAATATAGCGACTGAGCTTTCATTAATTACCAACCACAATCACATTGTCGACGAAGTGCATCACATCAAATGGGACACAGGGTCACCCTACCCTTGTCCAATAAGCCTGTCAGTGTATCAAAATCACGTGGTCAAAAGTAGTCTTTAAAAAGTCTCCGCAATCTCAACTCATTTGTAGTGTCTTTACCCAAGAGTAATGTAATCCGTATAAATCCAGAAACCAACTATACTGGTGATGGAGGTGGAGAAGGGAAGAAAAGCAAACTACTATGCGAGCTCCTCTTCGAGCTTGTATATACGTTGAAGTAATTAACTGGTCTGCTGCTGGACAGTAAGGAAACGAGCGTCAACACCTAAGAAAGGTGCAAGAGCAGCAGGTAGGAGCGCAAAAGAAGTCTTTGATAATTGTGCAGGATCAAAGTATGCTGGCATTAGACAGGGTGGAGGTCGTGGTGTCAGCTCAAGCTTCAAAACTTTGTGGCTTATATCCTCGAACTGTAGCTGATGTTACAGGAGCACTCATCCCGTGTGTAGCCTCCATAATGTGAGGGATGGCAAGGGTCTAAAATCAACATAGTGTATTATAGGAACCATCGGAATGGCTCGTCCAGCGTTGTAGAGGTGAATGTAGCAAACGGTGCGACCTGTGGGGTTGTAGAAAATGATGCGGTAGCAATAGGAATCGTTACGCGGGTGCCGACCTGGAGTACCTTTCTGGGGTGCGGGTAAGTCCTAGGAGGAAGCGATAAGCGTGCCAGTGCAATGGACGTCGGTCTCCATAGAGGAAAAGGAGCAACATCAGCAGTTGTGGGTGCAAAAACAAACATCTCAACCAATAAGGAGATCGTCAGGTGCAGGTACTGGGTCAGATATAAGGGGTGCAATGTCTGGTAAACCAAAAGAAATAGGGTCATGATCAAGTAAGGGTGCAGGATCAGCAGGTGTAACATCAAGCTGGCCCAAAAGGTTCAGGAGCCGTCGCAGGAGCAAGCTCTGGATTGTGTAAAGGTGTAGTGCCTCGAGCAGGTGATTAGTGCGGTAGTCACAGCGGCGGCGGCGTCTAAGTTAGTAGAAGAAAGCTGTAATCCGGCCGTCTGTAATGCTGCAGGTGTCACAGACTCAAAGGAGTCTGAAATCGAGTGTATACTAGTATCAGAGGATAGCTTGATAACAGGGGTCTCAAGAAGTGGATTTAGTAACAACGTTCTCGTCTATCTTTCCATCATTATGGGCGTCATCAAGAAGACCACCAATGAACAGGTTAACGTCATCATCAAACAATTCGTCAAAAGGCATATCCTCAGGAGGAATGTCCACAAGGGGTACGGCGTCGAGGATCGGTGTCATGATGTGCTTACCATCGGGATGACCAGTGATGAAGTGGTCATGGACTGAGACAAGAGTGACAGGAGGATTCTTGTCAGAGAAGCCATCAGCAAGAGTAAAGTATCACCTAAAATTCTGGTAGTGCGGACCGTTGGAAGTCATCCTCGTCCTTGGTCAGCATGTCAGGGTCACTCTCAGTGTCTGACGTAAACATCTCTGGCGCAGGTACAGCTCATCATCTGTGGCGGTGGCCATAGGGTCGTCATCATCTGATAATTCGTTCCCTGAGGAAGGTGACCTGTGTGCCGGTACATAATAGTCATAGCATGCATATTCACAGTAATCTTTAACACTTTGTGTAAAATAAAAACAATTCATAATGTAACCATGTATTCACATATTCGTCCTAGTCTTCCCAGACTATCCCAACCAGTCTCCTAGACTAAACACCCGGTCTCCCAGACTACTCACCTAGTCTCTCAGACTAAGCACCCAGTCTCTAAGACTAAACACACAGTCTCTCAGACTAATCACCCAGTCTCTCAGACTAAACACCCAGTCTCTAAGACTAAATACCCTGTCTCTAAGACTAAATTTCCCCAGTCTCTAAGACTGATCCTACCTCAGTCTCTAAGACTGATCCTCCCCAGTCTCTAAGACTGATCCTCCCCAGTCTCTAAGACTGAACTCCCCCAGTCTCTAAGACTGAACTCCCCCAGTCTCTAAGACTGAACCTCCCCCAGTCTCAAAGACTGAACATCCCCTAGTCTCTAAGACTGAACCTCCCCCAGTCTCTAAGACTGAACCTCCCCCAGTCTCTAAGACTGAATTATGAACATAAACTATGAAATGTGTTTTTGTGCCTTTTGTTTGTAAAAATGTTTGTTCCCTGGATCTGGACGTTTTGTGTATGCAATGAAAACATGTCGTAAAACGTTTTCGTGAGAGCCCTAATGATCGTAGTCTAGACTCGAGAAAGAATCCTAGTTCGCTACGATCGAGGCTCTGATACCAAGCTGTCACACCCTGACTTTTGCGGAAGCGTGATTATGGTGTGATTTTCTTATTATCATTGCATTCAACCATATCAAACAACTATATGATAAAACCAAAGTTTTGTCATCCATAAAATGAGTTTAAAACATTACAACCTTGTCTAAAGCGTAGACTTCAAATTCAAGTTTTACAAACCAAATGAATTGTGTAAAAGTTTGCTAAGGACTCGTCAAAAGATATTAGTTGTAATCAATGTTTGGAAGACGTGTCTCGTCCAGGAATAAGACACACTGACCAAACCCAAAGACCATGGATGACATCTTTATACTTGACATGACTTGAAATTCCAACGCCCGCCAGATCCATACTTAATTTCCTGAAATACATGTAGTTTGAAAAACATCAACAAAAGTTGAGCGAGTTCATGTATATGTGTATGAACAAGCCTTTAAAGTATGTCTGTATAAATGTATATCCCTAGTATGTAGCAATAAGGAAAAACAGATCAATTAATGTGTAGCTAATACATTAATAAGTGACATGGCCTAGGAAGCACTCAAACCTGTATGCGTATTTCGTACCGGCCCCTCTGGCGGAACGACATAGTCACCACATGCAGCCACTCGCAGGCCCATGGGTGGGGCTCGCAACACCCAATAGATCTATCACTCATGCCACTCGGTCCTTATACAAGGATTAATGGTCTTAAGACAATAGCCTACACAAACACGTGATCTAGCAGTACATTCCTTAGCTAATTATACCATGTATAAAACGTTTGTAATCAGTATGTAACATGTATTTTACCCCCGAAGTTGTAAAACTGAAAACAGTTAAAAGAAAAGGGGGACATGATCTCACTGTTTTTGCGTTCTTCGAATCTGCCTGTAACTCAAAGTGTCATCTGGTGTACACGACTACCTACAATGTACTATGGTCTTATTAGACGAGCGGGTCGTGCCTTGACTTAGTATTAATTAGTGCCTTTGAGTTACGTTTCCAAGTGTCTTCATCATTATTCCAAGTTATATAATTAGTTGTTAAAATAATAGATAATTTGTTAAACAGTGTTTTTGTAGTAATACTTCTCATGTATTTGTATTCGTATTTCCTTCCCAATGATGGGGGTATTTATACATGTCTATTGTAGTTCCGAAATAATATATTTTTAAGTCCCACTTAGAAAATATATATATACAACTTATTTGTCAAACATAACGTATTCCAAAATATATATATTTTTCCCAAAAATAATATATTTTCACTTCTTGTATCCAAAACAATATTTAGCAAAAATATATGTGTAAGAGTATTTTCCGGAATATTTCATAAGTTACGTTTTTGCGTTCGGTTTCACAATATCAAGTGTGTAACTTAAATATTTCTTCCATGAGATTTTTGGTATTGTTTTGAAGTTGTAATCCCCATGGTATTTTGTTAAGATATATTATTTTACCCTAAAATAATATAACTAGTTCACAATTCGTACAAACATTCACACAAGCGTATAAAATATATATTCTAAATATATATTTATCCATTTTCATTTACAAAAACCAACCTCCGATACTTGTATTTTGTTACAAAAATTATGGCGAGGTTTATATTTGAAAAACATAGTTTAAGATACACAAGTAAACTCTTGTCTAGAAAATATTTTCTAAGTGTTTGAATTTTTAGAAAATTTTGCCATAGTTTCCTTTGTAAATGGAGGTGTCCATGATATTTAGCATATCATTTTCTTTTCAAAAATCAACCCAACAATCAATAACCAAACTACACTTCCCAAGTGCAAAAATTATACAATGTATATAACAATAGGAACATGAACTTTCACAAAAACTCGTAGTAACTTGGTAACATGTTTAGTTGACTTAGTTACCCCTTAAAGTGTGTTTATTTCTTAACTAGGTTATCACCCGGGAAATGCTTCCCGGGCTGGAGAAAGTTATTAATATACTTATTATTTATAAGCAATACATACTTAAAATCATAAAAAATAACTGACATGTTAATGGAATCAAAAAGCAACAGTTTACATTATAAGCTACCAAAGACTTCTTTATAGACGACATTAGACGTCGTATTTGTTGGTTTTCCATTGGCATCGTATATCAATATTTTAACTCCTTCTCTGGTCTTGACCCTTGATAATGCAACGTACAACTGACCATGAGTGAACACAGGATCTTTCAAATACAGACCAACTTTTGATAAGGATTGTCCTTGACTCTTGTTAATTGTCATGGCAAAACAACTGATAAAGGAAATTGTCTTCGTTGGAATTCGAATGGTATTTTTTTGTCAGACGGAATCATATTAAGCCTTGGAATAAAAACTCTTGTGCCGATATTACCGCCAGATATTACTTCAGCTTCTATTACTCGTTTGCCTAGAAAAGTAATTTTTAGCCTTGTACCGTTACATAAACCTTTTTGTTGATCGATGTTTCGGAGAAGCATGACAGGAACACCAACTTTAAGAACTAATCTATGATTAGGCAAGCCAGAAATCTTAAGAGCATTCAAATTTTCTGTTGAGTATAAACCTTCTTGAAATGAATCAAGCATTTGTTCAGTTTGACATATGCTATCGGAACTCAAATACTCTTTAGCATCACCTGGAAATAACGAAAGCAATCGATCGTTAATTTCATGAACTACATCATTTTTGTGCTAGAATTGCTCGCTCAGAAAAAAAACCAGGATTCCGAAATTGTTCCATAATTGAAGGGTAGACAAAGTCAATTAAGCTTTGTATTGGATCAGAATTATCGGTGATTAATAGATCATCTGGTGTCTGAATAATTACTTCACCATCGTTGTCATCTCCCAACTTACCTTCACCAATATCAAGCAGCCATTTCGCAAAATCCCTGATAGAGTCCATATCAGAACTTTCAGCTCCAATTGTTAGGCGCATGTTTTTAGTCAACCTTAACAGTTTGCACTTTGACCATATATATGAAGAGCTTAAAGAAGCACAAACTATTTGTTGTCTAGTACCATTAGGAATAACTGGTAGGATTTGTCTAAAGTCACCGCCGAATACAAAAACTTTCCCTCCAAACGGAACATCAGAACGAATACTCCTACCGTCAGAAAATATGTCAGACATCGTCCTATCTAAAGCTTCAAAGGCATGTTTATGGACCATCGGTGCTTCGTTCCATATGATTAATTGAGTTTCCTTTAATAATTTCACGATATCACTATTTGGCTTAATATGACACATGGAATCTTCAGTGAGATTAATTGGGATATGGAAGCGAGAATGGGCTGTCCTTCCACGAGAAAGTAATAACGAAGCAATACCGCTTGAAGCAACATTTAAAACTATCTCACCTCTACATTGAACTGCTGAAGCCAAAGTCTTCCATAAAAACGTTTTTCCAGTTCCACCGTAACCATAGACGAAAAATAACCCTCCTTTACGGCTCGCAACAGCTGCCATTATTTCGTCAAAAACAGATCGTTGTTCATCTGTCAGACATTGATGCAAATTATTAAACTCAGCTTGTACTTCATCTACGTCATGTGATAGCTCTTCATTGATTAGACGATTAGTAGCATCACATACCGAATCATCATCAGGGAAAGGCATCGTGTTAAATCCTCGTAACGACGAACCATTCGAAACTAAATATTTTTCAATTTCCAACAAAGTAAGGTTTTTAATTTGATGTTCAGGAAGCACTAAACCTAAAAACTAAAAAAAAAAATTGTTGTTAATAATCAAACGGAAAAGTAGAACGTAAAATAAAAAGACAGCTAAGAACCTTGAATGTTTGTTTCTTTTTTACGTCTGTATAAAATATCATCTGCTAAGTATTTCCACGTGTTCTCCCACACAAACTCTGGCCGTGAAAGTGTATTTGACAACAGCAAGGTAGCAAATAACGCTCGGAGATACCCAGCATGTCCTTCGAAACTTGCTTCTTTAATGGCCTCAACGTATTCATTGTCATCATCTAAGAGCCCCATTGCGTAGCAAGCATCTCTAAAAGTCGGGAATAACTGACCGTTAACAGTACGTATTTCCTCAAAGGATCTGGGACCTCTAACTTTATTCAAAAGTATCCTCAAAAAATAAGGTTCGCCTAATGCAGGAGACGCAGAATGTATACGGCCAACAGTTTGGTACGTCTTACGTACCTGCCAACATCTATCTTGAGGTTTCCAAAAAAATTTGGAAGGAAACTCGACATAAGTCAACTTTCTAGCATCTTCATTTGACTCGTTTAATTTCATCCATTCAATAAATATTGAAGAAGAAACTGAAGGCTTGCTTAACACATTATCAATATCGTCATCCGCACCATACACAACATTCTGTTGACCCGGCATATGAAAGGGAAGCCTCATAACTGCAGGATACCTATAATGAACCTCGTTTGAGAATATTCTCCATGATACCTCACAAGCTAAAATATATCTACAATCATAATATTCCTTGATCTCATCTCTTGGCTTATCCTTAATGCTTGGATTTGAAACACCAGAAACAACCGCAGTAGCCATATCAGGGCCTTTATTAATGTACTTGAACAAATATTTAACTGAACCGGATTGATTACACCATTCTACATTGATGTGTGCTTGATATCTTTTTAGAAGCCTTTTGTTATATGGAACAACGCTTCTGTTGTCCAATCTAACACCAGATTTTATAACTATGTGACCGGAATCTCATCTTCGGTATACAGGGAAACCACTTGAATCAACAGTTGTATGTGGTGAAAATTTCTTTGGAAAGTTTTTTGAACATCTTTTATCAACCATGCAAGGACAATTCAAATTAGCATTTCCACATGGACCGTGAATCATATAATCACTTACCAACGAATAAAGTTCCGGATCTTCATTTTTATCGGGAATCTCAGCGGATATGAATGGATCTATGTGATCTACAGTAGGAAGTTTGTGATCGACCTTCATAAATAAGCATATATGTGCATTAGGAAGACCACGCTTCTGGAATTCTACCGTATAAACAACTAAATAAAAAGAAAAAAACAAATTTAGTACTTTATACAACTAATTGCAAATTATAAGAAGAAATGTAAAAAATAAACTAACATACTAGCATTAATCTCACCGAGATAATTGGAATCCTTCAAATCTTTGAGTATGGAATCAAGCTTAATTTTAAACAATCGACACAATATGTCAGGCCTGTCCTCAGCTTTGATGGTGGAATCTTTTAGAAATCTCTTTACTTCTGGCCATTTAGGATTACAAGTTATAGTTATGAAGAAATCTGGATACCCGTACGACTTACATAAGGCCATTGCATCGAGGTAGTTTTGTTGCATGAATCTTGCACCTCCAGTAAATGAAGAAGGTAGTATAACAGCCTTTCCAGTGTCTTTTAAAGTTTGTTTACCTTTAGCTTTATGCTTCTGAAGATTTTCAAATGTCTCAGATCGAAGTTTTGTTTGTTGTCTTCGAATGAAATGTAGTCTCTCGCTCTCGATCATAGTATATGCATCAACCAAAAATTGTTGCAACAACCTTCTTCCATTAAGAATTAAGGAAAAACCATAATTTCTATCTTGGATCCTATATGCAAAAAATTCTCTCATGGTGTACTTTGGCTTTATTTTCTTTTGTGTCGCAATGAAATCTCTATGGGGAATATCAATTCTATATCCATCATCACCATATGGGAAAAGCAACGGATATTGCAAAGCAAGATATGATGGATGTAATTCGCTAATACGCTGGAGCATTCTAGACTGAGTCTCCACAAGAATATCACGATGATCTATAGCTTTATCTATGTCTCCGACAACCAAAGCAGCAACTTCAGACGTGGTTGGTAAGTTATATGTTCTGCCATCTTTTTCTCTTTTATACATAAGACGAAGTTTAAGGTTGGCCTCTGGGGATTCGTGAAAATGGTCTCTGACCATCCTATATGTCTTAACCAACATATTTTCTGAATCTAATAAATTCCTCAAATACTGTATCATTTCAACATCAAGCTCTTTATCATTAGAGGATGAAGGTTTGCTTGTTTTCCTGACGAAATATAAATAAACAACATAAACTTAATATAGAATAATAATAATAGAACATCGTTTTTTATAAATAAATATAAGTAAAAACGATGGTGCTTATAATGAATCATACCCAAATAATGTCTGTCTGTTTATTATTTCATTTTCAGTGTCATATATGTATAGCTGACAAAACTGAGGTTGATTTCCATTAGAAGGTTTAAGACTACCGATGCAATGATAATTTTGGCCACTTATACGATATATAAATGGAGTGTTGCCCTTGTTAATAGTAGAGTCAACCTTTCCACCCATAGATGTAAAAGAGAACATAGAGTTGTATCGTCTAATATTCTTCTGGAAAAACTTGCTTTTTTCATTTGAGGAATAAAACAAATTTTGATAAGACGGATGCGCATCCTTTAAAGGCGGTAGCTCAACTTTACCATACCCACAACACATACTATAAGACAACTTATTAATAGTTATTCGACCTTTTCCACCTTCTGATGTCCATAACTTTGCACTACAGATTTGGCATGTAAGAACTTGGTCACCATGGTCCAAATAATCTATTAAAAATGATTAATGGTTATATTGCAGTTTCAATATAATATATGACCTAAAAAGATGAAATAGAATTAAAACTTTAGATACCCCTTTATAAGGGTCGTCCACTCTGACTAAAACAACATCATCTTCATCGGAATCCAAATTGACCATAGGTATAGGAGTAGTGTCACGTTTCTTGTGCTCAAGCTTACGTTTACCAGAAGACAACCTTGTAATGGGAGACGTACTACCAAATACCACTTGATTGTTACTAATATTGATGCGAGGAGAAATGGAATATCGACGATTGTCATTTGACGGTGTGGATTTGGTTCTGGAGTTATCTAAAGGTTACATATTTTATCATAAATGTTAGTATAAGCATCTTGTTTAGTAAAATATAATAGAAAAGTAAGAAAAAAGAAACATAAGACATGCCTGTTATGGTTGAAACTAATGAACTTGTATGAGGACAAAAGGAGTATATGTTCCGATCAGTATTATTAGAAGCCTGCAGCGAACTTATGTTCTCAGGAAATATGTTAGGAACATTTGATGATGATGATGATTTCTTTGATCTCTTGTTATTATTAGAAGACTGCAGCGAACTTATGTTCTCAGGCAATATGTTAGGAACATTTGTTGATGATGACGATTTTTTTGATCTCTTGTTATCAAGTATTATTTTTCGAAGCTTACGCCTTTCAGCAGGTGAATTAACTTAATAATTAAAAAGGTAGAATACGTAAAGAACATAAAAATTAGTAGCATTCGAAACATAAAATGTAAAAATTATAGTTTTAATTAGATTTAACAGCATTTACCATTTGAAATATCTGAAAGAGGAGTTCTGATAACAGGACCTAAAAAACACAAATATGAATACAAATTTAATCTAAAATATGCATCATTTGTGGTTAGAGAAATGAAAACTGAATAACTTAGTATGTCACTTATTCTTAAATATTTGTTGTAATGAATTCTGATCCTTTAAAGATGAACGCGAGTGATATGATCTTTTTGACATAGTATACGTGAATAATCACAACTTCATTAGAAACAACCACAAAGAAAATTATTAGAAAACAAAATTGTTCATATAAAAATTGTAGAATAGCTAAAGGAAATGGAATTGGTGATAATTACATCTTCTATGTAACATGCACTAATGATGAATACATATAGAATTACCTTCAGAAATTTAGATACGGATGAACTGGAACATAAAGAATTGACATGTGTGTATGAATGTCTTTGAAAGCGGGAACTTGTCTGTTTTGAATTCCATTAAGTATTATGCATAACAAATATTCTAATGCAAGATGAGAGGCTTAAATAAGGTCTTTTTTATATTTTGCATTAATTGAGATTATCTATTAAATTTGCTGAATTGATTTTCGGTTATATTCAGTTATATACTTTCTAAATTTAGTTTAAAGTTCTCATTTATACATACTCAAAAATATTACAATATCAAGTTGAGAACTGTGAATTTTAAAACATTAAGTATAATTAAAAAGATTATAAAGGAAAACACCAGAACTTCAATTATAAAAATTAAAATCGAGTCTAATACACAAAACAAAGATTGAAATCCAAAATCTTAAATTCGTGTGACTAAACAAAAATAAAAATGATTTCTTCATTAGTAACTCTTTAGACTTCAATGAAAATCTTTCTCATCTTTTTCTTCATCAATCTTACGCTTTGTAGAACAACTCGGAAATGCTGGATCAACGTCGTACAGCTCATACAGATTACGTTTACCTTTTGCGATATTCTCCTCCTGTAAATGCAAAATAATTTTTTTATTAGTTACTTAAATATTTAACAATTTACTATAATATGTATTCCTAATAAGCAATATTATTACCTGTTTAGTCAAAAGGCTCTTTTTAACATGGGAAATAACAGAATAATCGCTGCTTATCGCAGTGATTCATAAACTTCATCAAATTTTTCGATATTTTCATGGGTAACTTGAATCTTATAAGCAAACAACTTCCCAACCAAAGACTTAATCTCCATTGGAAATGTCGAATATTCATCGATCTGTTAATATTTTACAAACGTTAAAATAAATATTATAGAATAAAAGTATTATAAACTGAAAATATACCGATTCATTATCTTTTAGCAATTCATCAGCAGATTTATTCAAAACCTGTACAGCTTGATCATGAAATAATATCAGATGAGTTGAATCAGTATCATCCTCAACTTCAATTTTGATCTTAAATTTCGGCAGAGGTTTTATGATGTGTTCAAAACATTCATAGTTAGAGCAGCGATAAATTTCATATTTCTTAAAATCAAAAGAACCATCAAGTGGAAGATATTCCTCAATCTCCATAGTAGCCTCATGCAAACACGTTGGACATGTCATGTAGTGCCAACCAAAACCAGTAAATATGTTCTTGATGATACCGAATATGATAAGAGACTTTGGCTAAAAAAAATTGCAAAATACAAGAAATAGTTAAAATAAATAATTGAAAAGTTTAACGGAAAATTATTTACACATACCTTAGTTGTCTCCCATAAAACATCAATGCTACTGAAAGATGCATTGTTAAAAAAAACCTCAGAAGAGACATCATGAGAGTTTGAAAACATTATTGTTTGAAAATAAAAGGCAAAATTCAATTTGATATAATAGGTTTAATGTAAAACCGGTTGTATTTATAAGGTTAGAAAATTCGTTAAGTTTGAAAAAGATTATGAAATAACAAATGTATTGTATACCATAGATTTTGTAATATTATAAAATATGACAAAAATTTTGAAATAAAATTAAGTGTATTTCTTTTTAATATTATTGAATAATAACCGAATTTTTTTAATATTGAATTAAAATCTCGAATACCTTCTATATTTGGAGATGAAGATGTAAAAACTTGGTTTATTTTTTTAAATATTAGTTAGCAATTGTAATAAGTAATAATATTTGGAAAGATTTGAATGGCTAAAATATAATGGAAATTTTAATGCTTTAATTTTATGAAATATTATAAAATTTTAGAATGTCTTTAATATGGAAAGTAATTAACATCATTTATATTTAAAATCTAAATAATTCAATGGTTAAAATAAATAATATACAGTTGTTTCTCATTTGTATATTAAATAACCAAAAGATAAATGATACATAATTTAAAATAATACAAAATGTTAAAAAAATTATTACATAGTCGTTGCTTGTCAATAAACATTACTTCAATAACTTGTTCCAATGAAATACCATCATTACCTTTAATTAAACTATTCTATCAAAATTTTAAAAAGACTATTATCACTTCAACAACAACAAACACTCATCGGTTAGGGTTTTCAAGTTCGTTTCTTACATAATCTTGCAGACAATCAAAGTGTACCGAAGAAAGATTGCTGTATAATTTCAAAGAAAATGTAAGATTCGTATCTTCAGTTTTGTTAATCGGTTAGTATTTTTTGGATCATACATTGAATTAATTAGATATTTAAGTATAGATCTGATAGAGAATGAACGGGAAATCGATTAAAACAGATATTCAGTAGTAATTATAGATTGCATGTTAAGAATATCATGGATTTAGAGTGTTAACAAACTTGATATACGCTATAACTCATAAAAGGAATAAATTTATACTTAAGGAACGAAGGAAATGGTTAAATTAATTATTTATTTTCTAAAATTATGTAAATATTATATCTGTATGTTAAACAAATAGGTACCGGGATACGGAAGTAAATAAAGAATGGATAACAAATAACTTTTTCTTTTTACAAATCATCATAACATTAAAAATTAGGGTTATTGGATTTTATCACCCCAAACTATTGGCTATTGGTCGCTGCCACCCCCAACTATCATTTTGACGTCCGTCACCCCCCAACTTAACGCTTAGCGTGTTCTATCACCATATTGT
Source organism: Helianthus tuberosus (assembly GCA_030545235.1). Classification (NCBI taxonomy): domain Eukaryota; kingdom Viridiplantae; phylum Streptophyta; class Magnoliopsida; order Asterales; family Asteraceae; genus Helianthus; species Helianthus tuberosus. The sequence continues at coordinate 63,318 of JARYGA010060271.1, forward strand.
TAACTGATCACTAACTTTAGATCTCGTTACTATACTTTCGGGGGTGTCATAGGGATTTTAGGAAGGTTTTAGGGATCTTAGGACACCCCCAAAAGTATAGTAACATGATCAAAAGTTAGTGATCAGTTAACGACGTGGTGACAGAACACACTAAGTGTTAAGTTGGGGGTGGCGGGCGTCAAAGTGATAGTTGAGGGTGGCAGTGGCCAATTGCCAATAGTTAGGGGGTGATAAAATCCAATAACCGTAAAAATTATGAATTTTAGTCAGAATAAGATGTTTGGATGAATTATGCAAATTTTATGTGTTTTTGATGATTCTTAAAAAAACTTTATAATAACATATTTAACCATAAAAAATATGAATTCGAAATAATAAGTATTATCCAATGCAGTGTACAAAATGGTTCTATGGTTTGTTCAACTGATGGAAGATCCTAAAGAGATTTCGTTGGTATGTGTACTTTCCGTTTCTAAGTTGATCAAATATAACGTTGTCACCATCTGAATTATGTAAATATGTTACTTTGTATCTAATACAACCCGTATAATGTATATATCAACGTTAATGTAGATGGTACCTGTTGCATTTGTTAAAAAAAATGGGGCAATGACTGGCAACATATGAACATAGAGGTTCGTCATGAAGACGGTAGACATTGGATGGTAAGACTTAGACACATGGATGATCTACCAGTATTAACAGATGGTTGGAGGGCTGTTGTTAATAATCTTCATTTGTTAAAAAACACATGGCTGTTATTTAGAAGCATTGGGGAAACAGTGTTGGAGGTTTATCCTTTCATAAACAATGTGCATGGTGAATCATACATAACAAATAACAACTACACAAAACTGGGTCTTACGGTAAGCGTACTGTTTGATAGTAAATTAAATGTGAACATTGTAGACACTTGAAATGTAATACATATTTAGTAATTATAATTATTAATATGTTTTCATAACTTGCAGGTAATTCCAGATGAATTTATTAACATGTTTTACAGAAACCACGAGCTAAACGGCATTTACCAAATATTTGCGGGTGGTAAGTACTGGGATGTAATGGCAGCTAAACTTCATGTTACTTATGCTTTTAAGGATGGATGGCCGAAACTGTGTGAAAGTTTGAACATATGTGATGGTGACACACTGATATTCGATAAGATTGGTAATGTGATATTTCATTTGAGGGCATTCAGGAATGGAATCGAAGTTGGATTGGGTATTCAAAAAAAAGCAGAAGAGAGCGATTTCTGTGAAATAATATCTCAATCAACATTCCAACGAAATGCTTATTATGTAAGTATCTTCCAGTTTAAAAAAAGCTTTATCACATAAATTTGATTACTAATATTTAAAAATTTTATTTACAGAACTCTGTTGAATCTGATAATGGAACGGATACAAGTGGAGATACGTTGATGAATGAGGTAGTGTGTTATACTTTGTATTTTTTTTTAATATTACTTTGATTAATGAACTAATGTAGTTTTATTTTATGGTTTTTATATAAATTAAAATTGAATAAAAATTTCATATCAGGTAGGAATGGCAATGGGCCGGGTTTGGGCCAGGTATTAGTAATCCCAAGCCCGTACCCGGTTGTAATTCTTTGGCCCGTACCCGGCCCGTTACCCGTCGGGTATTTGTCGGGCAATTACCCGTCGGGTATCGGGCATACCCGCGGGTATCGGGTTTACCCGCTAATTTCTTAAAAATACCCGTTGGGACAAATCCGCAATTTTTACTTTGATTTTTATATAGTTTACCATTTTAATAACTATAACAAATGAAAATATGATTAAATGCTTCCATACCATATTCATACCACATATACCAAACTAAATCAAAACGATTAAATACTTCCATTTCGAACATACATGCTCAAAAATAAGTTATTTGTTCACTAAGCAGTTGCCAAATACATATCCACATATGAAATACTAGTTTTCTTCATATCCAAATATGTATTCAAAAATATAAGTTCACTTGTGATAGCCATATGTAGTCAAAAAGGTAAGTTCACTTGTGATAGCTATTGAAATACTGCCATATATGAAAAGAAAAAATATAATTTTCTGGATACTAATATAGTTATATTTATGGAAATTTATAATATGATTATTTCGGGTATTATTCGGGTAAATGGGCCGGGTATCGGGCGGGTATCACTAAATCCCATACCCGTACCCGTACCCGATTTTTTTTCATTTTTAAGCCCATACCCATCGGGCTTCGGGTATACCCGGCCCATATGATTCGGGTTTCGGGTATACTCGTTGGGCTTGGGCTTTTTTGCCATCCCTAATATCAGGTTAAAGACATTGGAAGTGAAACTGAGAAGATGTTGAATACAAAAAAAGGAGTTGTAAAAGTTGAGCAATTGAAAACAACAAAAAAGGTAATAATCACTTAATATACATAGAAACCGCATTCCATATGATTAGTATCTATTTGATTTAGAAATTTATATGTTAATAGGTTGAAAACAAACGCAAAAAGGTTGCACAGGTTGTTGTTTCAACATCAAAAAAAGGAAAGGAAATTGAGCAAACTCCAGAAGTGCTCAAACCAGATGTTTCAAACTGTCGTAGATCATCAATAAAAAGAGAGGTAACAATTGATTTATTCAAATGTGTAATACAAGTATGAGTGATTGATATAGAACCAAAATTTAAATTTTTTATTGGTTATTATTGATTATTGATATTAAACATGAAAGGTTGTTAACTACTATGAGAAGGTAACGAAAGTTGGACAAGAAAGCCAAACCAGACAACATAGTGGAAAACGAAAGAAGGCTGAAATTGATCCAGAAAATTATGAGTTTACAAGAAAAGGAGAAAATAGATTGGTATGATAATTTGTATAATGAGTTGTAGTTACATAATGTATAAATTTTAGGGTAAATTCTAATAATGTAATGTAACATATTTTATGTAGAGGCTTCCTGTTGAAGTAGCAAAGAGATATGATCTTACAAAGGAGCTTCATGCATTGAAGATTAAAACTTTGGATGGAAAAATGATGGAGAACGAAGTGGAAACTGAAAAAAATGGTGACGTACCGCGTTACAAAATGGTCAAGTGGGGTAACTTTATGTCAGCAAATAGTTTGAAGAATGGTGACATTCTTCACTTCAACTTTGTTACCTCAACACAGGTGATGGAGTTAACAAATGTGGATCGAATTTAAGGCATGTGGAAGGATGGTAATAGGTCTGTTTGATGGTTTATGGGTTGTTAATGCTTATGGTTTTTTGGGATACTTATATATTTGCATATGAACATGTTGTTGGTAGTTTGTTTTCTAAATGTTTAGTTAATATTTCAGTATATGTATGATGTGAAGTTTTTGAAACAATATATAACTATGTGTATGAATGTTAAAAATATTGTTTATGTTAAGATTATATTGTATCATTAGTTGTCAACTGTGGTCGCACATTAGTAATACTAAGAAGAAAAATAGATATATATTATTTAGATTATAACTGAAAACCAAGTAGTACTGATTTCAAAAGAAGAAAAAACAAAAATATTGATTTGAACGATACTGTTAATTGGCATCATCATAAACTTGATAGAGAGTACGTTGACCATTCTCAATTATCACCACCTCCTCAGAAACCTTTAAATTTGTCTGACTTAACTGTTGATCATCAAACGTATAGAGTTCAATGAGTTGACGCGGCCAAAATTCTAGCAAAACAGAAGAAGTAATCAAAGAACCTTGTTCTTGTAGCATTTCCTACAAAAAACGATTATACAAATATGAAATTAATAGCAAAAAGAGTTGTTCACAAAACTAATTGTATTGTCAATTAAAGAGTATAAAACAATAAAATATTACCATATAGTTTTCAACATAACAACCACGCTTGAAAGCAAATTCAGAAGATGACAGGCCATCACGCCATTGTTTAGATACCAATTTGAATCGATGAATTGATTTGGTATCAATCTTGATTAAAATTTGAAAAAGTATCAGTTCAAAAGGAAGATCAACCATTGTATGAAATGGTATTTGCATGAGTGCTTTATAAGAATGTCTATGGTGTATTATATAAGAATGACGATATCAAATATGGAATTATAATTAACAATAATTTCAAAAATTATAAAATTTAATTGTCATATAAAGGTTTTTCGAAAATTCAATGTTAATGGTATATTATCATTGAAATAGTTGTTTTATAGTTATTGCAAATATTGTAATTTTTGAAAATGTTGAACCATACTAATCTTAGCAAAAATATAAATATGTGATTTCTATATTTGAAATAGTTGTCAAACGAATAATTCGGTTTTAGTTATTAGGTTATAATCTAAATTAACGATTTTTCATTCAATTTGAAATGTAAATTAACGATTTTCTTGGTTAGAAAATTCCTTAAATAACAAATCAATTATTAAAAATAAAATCTCATTTCCATTCATAAACGAATTACCATTTTTGAATTAGAATTCGATTTTTTTGTTTATTCAATTATGCCCAAGTTAATCTTTTATATAAAGGGTATACATAGCATCTTCAATTATAGGTTTCAAGTTTTTCATAATGGTTTATATTCCTTTCGATATTATACTGTTTGAAATTTTAATTAGGCTCAATGGTAGATCCATTGATCAGTACAAATGTGTATGTAAACAATGGAATGAAGGGCTATCATCATGGCCGTTTGAATGGTTACACGTCAACTATGCTGAAGAATATCTGGTGATATATTACAGTTGTCTTTTACTTACATTCAAAATTTAAATTACTTTTATCAACATTGTTCATTTTTACTTCAAAATTATTTGCGATTTACGGACGCAGGAAAGTCTCTGGGAGGATTGCCCATCGCTATATGGCGAAGTTTATAAAGCATTCTTTCCTCCTGAATCGAATCGCAACAAAATAGAAGAATATGAGGCAATGGAAGAAGATGACACGATTGGTGAAAAAAAGAATTAGTCTATGTTAGAATAATATTTTCAGTTTTAATTTTTCTTTATTCGTTATAATAAGTGTTTACTATGTTAGAATAATATTTTCAGTTTTAATTTTTCTTGGATTAAAAAAATTGTGGTATGCAAGTTAATGGGTTTTGGTTATTATAATCTGTTATATAATATATGTTGTATCCATTTTTTAATTATGTGATTTAATAGGAAAACATCAAAATAAGAATTCATAACACATAAAAACTAAAAAACAGGAAAAATAAAAAAAAACAGCGCCGCATACATTATCACGTAATATATGTGATTTATTAAGACAAAATAATTTATATTTCATTATTATAAATCAAAAATTGTGAATAAATTGGTGTTAATAAAATAACATTTAAAAATTGTTTTATTATTCAAAATTAAAAGAACCAATGACTAATCCAAAACAAAAACACAGAATTTAAAATAACTGAACTACTAATTCTCATCTAAAAAGTCATATTTCTGAAGCTGTTCAGGAGGCCAAAATTCTGCATAATACTCATTAACGACATAGAAGCCTTCGTCTCGAAGATAATCCTGAGTACAAAAATGTTTAAAATATGACATTAATATGAAGACAAATTGTATAAATATAACAAATATATTAAAAAAAGTATAAAATAAGATCTTACCAAATAATTTTCAACATAGGTAGAATGATGAAGAAGAAACTCAAAGGATGATAGAGCATCACGCCATTGTCTACATAGACATTTATAGCGATCAATTGATCGAGCATTTAGTCTTGTTAAAATCTCAAACCGAACCATATCAAATGGCAAATAAACCATTGTATTAAAACTTTAAAAACTTTAACAATCGATAGTCAATAGGTTAGAAATCTAATTTATATGTAAGAAAAAAAAATTGGGTTTAATAATTTTTTGTATGCCTGGTCCAATCCAATTAAAAATAATGGTTGTTCTTTATTCATATAAATATGTTGTATAATATAAAAAGTTGTTATAAATAAGTTTAAAAAATATTTACATATTAAACTATCTATCACCATCATACCATCATATCATCTAAAATGACACTTTGCATTATTTATAGTAAAGGTTTTTTCTAAAATTAAATACAATAAATTAAGGTAAACATTTATTTGCAATTTTTCAATTTAAATTCAAAATCATTTACAGTTTATGTATATTTTGAAAGTATCTAATCTCGATTTATGTATTTAACAATACCAATTTGAAAAATTAAATAAAATGTCAACAAATTTAAATGTCAACATGTGAATATGTTTAATTGTATTGTATAGAATCAATCAAGATAATCAAATATATTATTTTCGATAGAATATTTTTTTTTTAAATATACGTTTAATTGTTATTTAATAAGAAGTAATAAGGTCAAAAATATTTTAATACTAAAAAAATACAAAACGATATGTAATAATTACAAGTACTATAAGAATATATTGTAATGAAAGATATATTGTAATGAAAGATAGAATAAATGCTCTATTTCTTGTATTTATTTTCATTAATAAATAAACTAAAATGAAGATAATGATTGTATGATGATTACAATAAAACAATATAATAAGATGTTTAAATAAGAAGATAAGTTTATTCAATTAAAAAATAAAGGGTTATTTTAAAAAAAACACTAATTCAAAATCCATAAGAAAACTAAAACATGTGTTGAAACAAAATACCACAATCAAGCCAAACACTGAAAATCTTTATTAACTTCAAAATCCAAGGATTATCCCAAAAATTAAAACTACCAATTCAAAATCCATAATAAACCCAAAACCATGTGTTCAAACAAAAAACCATAATCAAAACCAAACAGTGAAATTGTTTATAAAATGCGGGAAATTATTTCTCAGTCTTCGGAATCAATGTCTTAGAAAGACCAACAAATTCATCTTCGACGATTTCATCACTCATGCGGCGCTTTGTAGAAGAACAACGTAATGCATCATCTACTTCATAAACCTCACCTAGATTACGTTTTACTTCACAAGAAGACACCTTCTTACTGCTTCCAGCTCCATTGGAGATAGGCGTAACATTGTCACCGGTGAATGACACATCATCCTAATATAAAAAAACAATAAGTATAAATCTAAAAAAATTAAGTCAAATAATATATTATTATATTACCTTAGTAACCTCACAAGCATTAGACAGACTGGCGGACAACGGAACACCATACGATTCCGACTACTCATGCTGCAATTTCAAAAGAAACAATAAAATAAAATACAAGTGGTTATATTTATATAGAACGAAAACGAAAGGAATATGAAACAATAAGAATTACATAATTACGAAGTAGACCTGGTTAATGTTGAATTTGGAGTAGAGAGCAGCAATAATATCATCATCGTTTGTTGCCATTGCAATACCGTAGTTCTCAACTTGATATTCAATGTTATAGTCGCTAATATGTATGACAAACGCATATTTCTTTCCAACCAATGTGTCAAATACCTCAGGATTGGGGTTGGGTATCTCACCGGAATTAACAGCCTATAATTTTATACAACTAATTGTTACTTACTACGAGTACAAAAATGAATAACGGGGTTAACTAATTGGATTACCTGATCTTGGACAGCAAGTAAGTCTTTCGTCGATTTCTTAAAAATTTTGAAAGCTTCATAATCAAACAGCGTTAATGAAACAGTACCAGATGAATCTTGGACCCTGATAGGTATCTTGAAACTATTATATTAAAATTAAAAACAAATGAGAATCTTAATATTAGTTAAAAAAAAGTAATTTCAGTTTACAATTGTATAAAAGAGTTAAAAAGATTATCAAACCGCTGAATTGCATAAATGTCCACTCCTTGACATTCATTGTTGGTACCAACCAAACCCTTTGTTTCAGCAGCATCACATGAACCGTCATCACCCTCTTTGGTTACAAATCTATCCTCGACACGTGATTTGCAATGGTTACAACCATTGTAATACCAAAGCTTATCAGTACATATGGTCGTGATTGTGCCAATAACCAACACCTTCTTTTTCTAATAAAAATAAACAACAATATTAATCTTAAAATGAAACTATTATACATACCACTATGTAATATAGGTATTACAAAATACAAAAAAAAAAAACAAAAAAAACTATACCTCTAATATGGTTCCAAGTAAACCAATGAGCATGAAATCTCCTTTGTTGAGGAACTCATCTTCCACAGTTGAAATAATATAAGAACCAACATTCTCATTAGATGAGGACGAAGCAGAAACTTTGGCAACATACCTAAACATAGTTGCAAGATATATGCATGGGTAATAATGACTAAAATTATAATTTCAATTAAAATAATATTGTTTGATTTTTGTTTCGGTATTACTAAATATACATCTCTCTGAAAGATGAAATTTCTTCAATGTCAGCATTATCAATAAAAAGTCTACTTAGATCAAAATTGTTGGCCACTCCACGCTTGCCTGAAATGAAATACAACACACAATTAAATCAGTATTTACAGCATAAAAAATCTAAAATATAACTAAATATAATAATAAATTATAAGATACTAAACAAATAAAAAAATTGTGTTGAAAGATTTACTGTACCAAAGTGGCAAATGATAACAACAAATTTCTCACGTTTTTTTGTCATTCATGTACGTAAACATGTCAACAGCAAAAGAGTCCCACAACGTAACAGGACATTTTTTACCTCTAAAAATAAGAAAATATAATATAAAAACAGCAAATAAACATTAAGACGTAGATAAAATTGTAAATGTTGTCTACTAAATAAAAAACTAACTCAAGGTCTTTAATTTTCAGATTGAGTCTCTTTCCTTTGCTACCATCTTTCTTTGTTGTGTCTTCGATGTTCAAACACACTTCGACAAATCCAATAAAATCTAGACAAAAAAAAAAAGTTGTTAAAAAAACTTAACATATAACTGAAACAAAACAATATGATGTAATACACATACCAATAGTAGTATTAACTTCTACTTTATTCTGAACAACATCTTTTAGATTGACGAAATTAAATTTGTATTTTGGACCACACCAGTCAAGTACTTTCTCAACAGAAGTGTAAAAATACAAAGATATTTTTTCATTCCTGTTGACCATTTTAGAAGATGACTTGTTAGCAGCAAGAGAAGGTTTAGTAATCTGAAGACATTCATCAAGCTGCAGGAACTCTTCGAATCTTTCTAACAACTTATGAAGGCAGCTAGCTTGTATCATATTGCCCTAAAAACATGAAACGAAGAAATTAGATATATAGATTTCATATAAAATTACTTTATTTAGATTTATCAAAAAAACATAAAGTTGAATATATACGGTACCATCTCGTCCATAAAGATCATATCAAGCCGATATGTTTCATTCTTATTCTGATTCATCATCTTCCTTGATGTGCTAACGATCTTGACTCTAATGGAATAGTTATTTGAATAACTGTTTAAATCATTAAGCATAGTAACCTTTGTAACTTCCATTTTACAGGTGAAATTTAAAAATTAAACACTAAGTGAGAATACAATTAGCATTAGCATCAATGTAAATTAAAAAAAACTATAAAATTGGAATTCAATTTACCAATACACGTTGAGTTTTAAGATTGAATGAAATGAGAAAAGTGATTTGGAATTCTTGAACGACATTGGGTTATATAGGATGCCAATGAAGATGACAAATTTGGAAACGGTCTTCATATTAAAGGAAAGTTTCCTATTCGAAATAATAAAAAAAATAAAATACTTTTATCAGCTGGATACACAAAATAACAGTTGTATATAGGGTGAATTTGTAGAGAATAATATAATATACAGAAATATAAAAAAATTAAAATATTTTATTAGCTGGATACACAAAATAACCGGTATTTTATTGATATAAAATAACCGAAGCTAACAGAAAATAAAATTTTAATTTGATAACATATTTTCCAAGATATGAAATCTAATGTTAATTTAAGAAACGGATAATTTAATACAACTGATTAGCTAATTTATCGAAATTGTTGTTAAAGGTTTGTATCTACGCATGAAAGGTTTAGAAAGAGTGCTAAATCTCAGACCAAATTTAAATTGAAAGTTTATTTTTAGAACTATATTGAATCCTTGTAATGGATCATCATTATTAGGCATTTATTAATAAATTATCTTTGATGGTTAGTCAACGTTAAGTCTAAAAATAACAGTAACACATTATTATTGTTAAAATCATTAATCAATAACACCAAAATTAAATTACATAAATTAGAAAATTAATTTCTTTTGTGACATGAAAATAAGATTGTAAAAAATAAGATTTTTTTATTATTAATATATTCAGAAATTCCATGAAATGCATAAAAATGTCTGACATTGTATGTTGAACACATGAACCAAAACTTAATAACCAAACATGTTGTTGAAATTATAGATAGGCAAACGTATATAACAAAAAGATTGTTCAAAACATAGTAACCAAACATGTTCCAAAAACAAACTAAAAACATACAAAACCATAAAATATTGTTCAAAAAGAGTCGTTACTAAAACAATAAAACGAACTACTTCGAAACTTTCTTCAAAATCAACTTATCTGCATCAGGAGAGTAGACGAAAGTGCATCTATGAGGTGCATTGATTCCATTGGGCTTAGTGAACTTGGAACGCCATCCATTCGCAACATATCTAAATCCTCCACCATGTTTCTCTGGTCGAAAAGTAACAACGGTATCAACTCCAGCAAGATTTTGAACTGTCATCTTCCGAGAGACATCAACACGAGCCATACTTGCAACTTTGCTGTTCAGTCGCTACAAAAAAAATATATTCAACAACAAAACCAAAATTATAAAATTTAAGAACAATAATCAGCAAATAAATCTTACAAATATATAATTAATATAACTTACGAAATGGCGTGGATGATAATCCCATTCAAATTCTACGGGTTGATAATCAAGGTCGTTTTTCTCATCATCAGAATCACCAGTAGAATCTTCAACGTCATCATCATCGAAATCATCATCAATGGATACATCACTGTCAGAACTACCAACAACGGATTCATCAGAATCAGAAGGTTCAAATAAAGCAGCTACATCCGGATCAAGATCAGAATTGATATCAACATCATGATGAACATCATCAACATTGTTTACCAAGTGAGTTGAAGTTCGCAATCCAGGATCAGAGTTAAACTGTAAACCAAATCTAGGCATAACAACCTCAGATCCATTGACATCAAACAATGTCAACTGAAAGTTGTAATCAAAGATATAGCGTAAAACAACCAGACATTGATTACGAACACCTAGATGTTGTACAATGTTGTTCCAACCATCGGTAAAAAAGTAACATTTGCTATCTGAATCTTTCTCAACAAATACATCTAAAGAGTCCCATGGATTAAGATGAACCTTCATTGGTCTTCTAAGTTTACCAACACCAATAGTGTTTTTAACAACATAAGTCGGTAGAAGCTAAAATAAAATAAAAAATATTACAATTAATATTGTAAATATAAAATAAATATTAAAGATTATATACTAAAAAAAATGTTTTAAACATACCAGTGTATTAACACTTTGATCATTGAAAACATGGCAGAAAGACTCTATGTATTTCCTATTCGGCAAAGATGAGATCGATAGAAACAAAGTGATGCCTGGATCATAGAGTGGATAAGGTGTTTCCTTGAAAAAAGGTGTGAGTATATAATTATAGAGATTAACTTGCTTGAAAAGAAGTAAACAACCCTCACATAAACAAAGGTCAGCTACAACCTTTGGCCATCCTTCTGTAAAGGCAAAAGTACCATTGTTATTGGAGAAATTAACATTCCAAACCTTTTCGTTGATACTCTTTATGACGACCATATTATCACCAACAGCAGAAGATAACCATATCTTTGAAAACTGAACAGGTATAACCTTCAGAGTAAAAAAAACATACTAAAATGTTAAAAAAATATAATTAACATTACAAAAATAAATGAACATCAATGAAGATGAGAGTACCAAAAATTCTCTGGTAAGTGCAGACATTGACTTGTAAAAAGACATTATTGCGTTTGTAATGTTGATCCTGAAATAAGAAAGAAAACATTGATACCAAAATAATGTTAGTAAACTAAACAAAAATATAGTATCTTACAATATCAAAACTATAACGGATGTACCAAAAAAACCCTAAAAATTCAACATTCAAATAAAAACTCATATCTCACTTCCATATATAATAATAATAATAATAAATCTTATCTACAAAAAAATAATGAATCAACATGCATATAAACAAGAAAATTCAAAACCCTAAAATCATCAACAACTAAAAATTAGAATACAAAAAAGAATAAATATCAATTAACAGAACTGTGAACAAATGATCATTGGGATAAATCCCCAAATCAAAAAAACATAAATCGACCAACATTAAGTCAAAAGATTATCATTAAAATGAACAACAAAAACAAATACTTCAAAGTAAATAAGCACTGTAAAACAAAACATAAATTAAGCAGGAACTCAAAAAAGATGATTAAGTGATGATATTCAAAAAAAAAAAAAAAAAAAACGAAGAAGATGAAGATGAAGATCAAAAGATAAAGCTGATATACAATAAACGACTGTAACTTGAGTACCTTCAAAAACTTAATCGGAAGATGATGTAGAGATTGTATCGCCGATTGAAGAAAGATGATCTGATAATAGGGATGGAAGATTGGACATAAAGGATTGTTTATATCAAGAAATAACTGACAATGGAAGAAAATAGAGAGAGAGGTAATGATGGAAATCTTCTAGAGAAAAGTAATAAGGAAAACATTATGGTTATATAAGATCCGAAAAGTCGGGTACCAAATCAAAGAAATCGAGATCCGCGTGTGTATTTTTCTGCCCATATCGTTTTCCCGCCAAAATGAAAATCTAGATGCTCTAATCTAATGCCACATCAGCCCAAATCTTCATGTTTATTATATATAGAGTTAATTATTGTTTTTGTCCCTGTGGTTTGTCAAAAATCACTATTTCAGTCCATTAGTTTAAAAATTGTGATTTCAGTCCCTGTGGTTTCATTTTCGTAACCATTTCAGTCCTTGTGGTTTCACTTTCGTAACCATTTCAATCCATTATTCTGTTAAGTACAGGGACTGAAATGGTTACGAAAGTGAAACCAGAGGGACTGAAATCGCAATTTTTAAACTAATGGACTGAAACCGTGATTTTTGACAAAGCACAGGGACGAAAACAGTAATTAACTCTTATATATAATAGATAAACTTCCTTCTTGAAAATTTTAGATGTTTACAACTTGTAAACATATTCTACAAAAATTATTCTTTTGAACCCTTCTTGTAAATAAAGTGTTCTTACACTCATTTTATCATCAAAAGCAATGTACATTTATGTAAGAATCAAGTTCTACTAAAAATCATATTTTGAACTTGATTTTCTTGGAAATTTATTCATAAATCTTAGATTTACAAAATTACTAGCTCACTTTATTTACTATTTTTCAAGAAATAATTTTTATTTTCAAGTTCATGTTCATAAGTGAGGATGATCTTCTTGGGTTAACACATAATCATCCTCTAACTTGCTAAATCATGTGTTTAATCACAATTTAGCAAGCTCCTTATGGTGATCATCATCATAATTTCAAGTAAATAACAATCAAGTGCCATGTATGTATTTAACAACCTCATTTCATCCCTAAATCATCATATGTAAGATTATGTTTATGATTCTTGATTGTGTTCTTTTAGTGTTCTTGTGATTCATAAAAATATATATATATCTTTTTAACCAACAAAATAAGAAATAAAAACTAGTAGCAAGAAGCTTACAACTAGCTCAAAGGCTAGGGAAGATCACTAGAAAAAGATGATGAAAAATGGTGGATGAAAGCTAAGGAGGAAGGTTCTTCAAGTTCTTCAAGCTCCAAGTTCCATGTAACACCTTCTAGTACTTGGAATGATCTTGAAAATGGGTGTATGGTGGTGATAAGGTGGTGGTGGTGGCGGCACTAAGTAGAGCCGAGAAGGAGAGGAGAGAGTGAGATAGAGATGGTGTGAAGATTGTGAAGATATGGAATGATCTTGTAAGGGATATGCACCATACTTATAAGATTTCTACTCAATATTTTGTTTAAACAATCAATTAATATCTAAATAAAATAAGGGATAAAATCTAGTGAGATATGGGGGTGGGTCCATGGTGACCGTAAATGATATGGTGGGGGGGTTAAATGTAATTTTTTATGATAAGTAGGTAACTTATAGTATCCAAGGAAATCTTAGAGTATCTTGCAAAATCAAGTAATGTATCTAATAAAATCAAATAATATCATGTAAGATCTTATGAGATTTTAGTGAAATCTTGCAAAGATTGAGGTGGGGCCATCCCCAAAACCGTAAATCCAAAGGGGGGGGGGGTTATGTGTAATTTTGAATGGTGAAGTGAATAATAGTTGGAGGTTAAGTGAAAAAGTCTAGCGTTTTAAGTGTATGACACATTATATAGTGCGTTAGGGTGTTCGGGGATCATAACTAGTCCAAAAATAATTAAACAATGTTTCTAGTAAAATTTTGGTGTTTCGGGTAATGTCCGGTTGTTCGGTTAGATATCGTTCCGTTAAAGTGCTAAGTTATACCGCATAGTGTCCTTTATGTAACTTTTTGTGACACTTTTAATTCCCGACACTTAGGAAAGCATACAGGACCATTTTGCCATATTTTTGCACATTACTAGCATGTTAAAATGCCGAATTTTGGTAATTAATGCAGAATTCTGCACTTTAAGTGGGTTTTAGGCACTTTCCGGCACTCAAACTATCACCTAGTGACGCAGTTTTATGGTCCTTACTTCCCTACACACCATACTAGTGTAGTACCTTGTCTCTCGCCCTTACGGGGTCTCAAATCACTGTCTGTCTATGTACTGACATTGTCAGCATGTTTCTGAGTTATCCGCTAACTGTGCTAACTGTGCCTTGTGCATCGTTTATGTCACTAAAGTTTGTATGTAATAAATGGTGTGACAGTATGAAAGGTGATGCACATGTATGTATGATACAGAAATCAGAAAGCAGTCTTAGCCATCGGTTGTAATTTAGCACAGTCATTAAACACTAATCAACATTAATTAATTGTACGGATACATGCAAATTTGACGGTTGTCACAGTATTGGCCGATCAGACTCCCACGCATCCAAGGGGGATGGTGGAGGATGTGATTGTTAAAGTGGATGATTGCTACTACCCAGTTGACTTTTTGGTAGTAGACTATGTTGGGTGTGTTGAGGACACCCAACCGATAGTTATACTGGGTAGACCGTTCCTTGCAACTGCTAATGCCATAATAAATTGTGCAACGGGAACGGTAAGCATGAAGTTTGGGGATTGGAAATTAAATTTTGATTTTTTTCCAAATTCTACTAACCCACTCGGTGAGGATAAGTGTCCTGAAAAGGACATAAATCCAAACAAAAAGGTATGTGCTATGGTTGGTAGGTTAGGAGAAACAAAGAAGAAGAAGGCGAAGAAGTCACCTCAAGAAAAGAAGAAGGAAGAGGAGGTGAGGAAGTTTGGACCGTTTGGTAACAAATGGTATGAATCACCGGTGGGTGATTTCGAGGAGTTCGTAGGCGGCAAGCACGCCATTCGACCACCATGAGGTGGTAAGTTAATTGTTGTTGTATATTTTCTTTCACAATTCGTTTTAGTTTTTCTCCGTAGTCTAGTTATTGTTGTTGTTGTTGTATAATTTTGTTATTTCGTCTTAGGCTACATAAACTTTGTGGGTGTGTTCCCTATATAACCCTCACGAGACCTACTCGTCCTCCCGAGCTATCGTGAGGTTTAAAAGGGCTTGTTGCATACGCTAAATGCAACCGTGATTCCTACGAAAGTGAGTTAGGTTTGTTGTTGTTGTAAATTATTTTTCCACATAAATCAAGGTGAATTAACGCATGGTTTGGTAACAATTTCATAAAAGTGGTAGAACTAGGTAACTAACAAATTTTAGTGGTTGTGAGAAGCATGCTTCTACACAAGGGTTAAAATTTGTAGGTACGTTATGTTCGAGGGACGACCGCTTTCTTGAAAAGATGAAGAGCACATGAACCATTAGCGAGAAAATCAGGTGCATATGTTTCTTTTTACCTTTGATTTTAGCTAGCACATAAGTGGAATGTATTTTGTATTTTAATCTCGGGGTGAAATTTTGGGGAAGTTAGTCGTGTCACATCCCTTGTGCGTTTTAAAAACTCTAGTTCTTACACATTGAGGACAATGTTTACCTCAAGTGTGAGGATGGGGGAAAATTTAAAAAAAAAATTCAAAATGTCTTTGTTTGAAGCGATCTTAAAAGCACAAGTAACTAAGTCAACGAGGGATGACACAGTCCATTTGGTCTTTTGTCATGGTCAAGTTTGAAGTAATAAGCATGACGGGTATTTAGCGGGTGGTTATTTGGGAATAATCCGCCTAAGAAACTAGCACATCATGCATGTCACATACTATACCCTTTATACGTGAGATCTTGAGCCACTTATATACATCATATACACATATATTTCTTTGTTTGAGTGGACCATTAGTCATGTATTGTAGAACTTGCATCTTTTGATACGTTTGAGACCCTAGACCGAATACAAGCACGAGAATGATTAAGGCATTAGGTAAACCCTTTTATTTTACACCATTTATTTATCCTTACCCGAAATTTATCCCTTAGTCGCCAACTTTGAGCCTAAACCTTTCGTTTGACAACCCACTTAGCCCATACCCATAAACCTTTTTCTTTTCAAGCCCGTGTGATGAAAATTCGATTATAGGATCATGTGTTTGTATAGTTGTAATTCATATTTATTGTGAAAAAAATAAAGCAAAAATTCAAAAAAAAAATATTGCGAAAAAGAATGAAAAAACATTGAGAAAAACACAAAAAGATGTGTAGTAGTCAATGAATGAAAGGCGAAAATTGTTGCCTATTAGATTGATGTTTATGTTTAGTTTTGTTTAGCATAGTCGCTTGTAATAAAATTCGCATTTTCATCACCTTAGCAACTTTAAAAATATCATATTTCCTACCCTTCGCCTAGCCCCATTACAACCCTTTCAAAGACCTTTTGACTTGTGCTTAGTATTCGTGTTCGGTGGTGGAGAATGATTGAGTTGCAAGCCTATGCGGGTACATGTTCTATTTGGTTTGGAGCGATTACTTTAAAAAGTGCTAATACATCATTAAAAATTAGCCAACTTGTAAACCGAGTGTAGTGAACATTGTGAGGGATATGTATGAATTGTGAGTTTTAAGGGCGGGTTAATCTTGGATAACCACTTTTACATGACTAATCATTTATTGCTAAATATGTCGAAAATTGTAAAAAGCTTGAACCGGGCATGACATTAAACCTTAACCTTCGTCTCGGGAATGGGGATTGTGTTTCTTGTTCGACCCACGTGAAAGTGAATTACAGATTTGCTTGAGGGCAAGCAAACGACAAGTGTGGGGATGTGATATATGGTCTAAAACCGGTGTTCGTAAATGTTTAAGTAAATATTTTTACGTAGTTTTTAATCTCGAATAGCCTACTTTTAATGGGATTTGTGTTTTGCAGGTCTTACGGAGTTTAAGGAGCTATTTGGGAGCTTTACGGAGCACCGGGAGCGAACGGGATCAACCAGGGATGTGAAATGAACAAAATCGGGTTAATCACTAAGATTGGATGTGTTTTGGGGAATGTAAATGTATTTAAAATGAATATATTGAAATATGGCATGATAAAGGGCTGAATTACGAGTACGTGGACGAAAACGGTGAGTAAAACGGAGCTATAACGAAGAAGTTATGAAGAAAACAGTTTTGGACGAAACCGGTAAAACTAGATAGCGTCGGGGACGCCCCAAAAGGCCGTCGGCGACGCCATCCAGAACCTTTTGTCACTGAAAAACCTCCGTAGGCAGTGGGTTAAGCCGTCGGACGAATTCGGAACAACCAGAGGTCGTCGGGGACCCCCTAAATGGCCGTCGGCGACGCTACCTGCATTCTCACTTCGCGAAAAACTTGATTTTTGAGTTGGGGGACGGGTTATATTACTTGTTTTGACTCTTTCTTTGGGGGTTACACATTTTGTGAGTTTGAAACACCATCTTGGAGCCAAGAACTCATTCACCTTCATCCACAATCATCACCAATCATCCGAATCATCCCATTAATCCTAACCCTAGTCCACCACCATCTTGATCATTATCTATTGAATCATTCCACCACATCATCCATCAATTTCCTCCATCCCAAATCCTAATCAGTACCTTCATCCGATTCAAAGCTTCAAGATGCAAGAATTCAAGCTCTCATCCATTGTTGATCGTGTCCCGTTCATCATGAGCGGCTAATTCTCGGAGGTTTCACCCTGGTGTAGGTTTTTGTAAGTTCTTAGGGTTTGAACATTGTGTTTGACATTCGATTTGTGACAAGTTGTGATTTGATTTTGAAACTTATGACAATTGTCTTGCATTTGTATTGTATTCGTGAATTGTCGAGTGAAGATTAAATTTGACTTTACGAAATGTTTATGTGCAATTATGCCTTGTCTAGGTTAGAGTTTACATGTTCTTGGAGACAAAGTGCATCGCGGTCCGTCATTCGCGACGTTGATAGCTCTTGGCACCTAAGCCTTGTAACACTAAATTCGTTAATCACTTTTGCAACTGAATTAAATCTAAAACGTGTAGGAACCCTAAGACTTCAATTATCGAACCGGGTGTGAACCTTGTTATTCCATCCTATTTTATAATCAAGTTTTCTTGCAATTGTTTAATTTCTATTAGTTAATCAATCCAATCAACTTTGTTAATTTCATTCAACATCTTTTCAAACAAATAAAAACCACAAAAAGAATCTAGCAAGCTTCATAAATTGTGACAACCGTTAAAACTCAATCAAGTCCATTCGCAAACACATACTCTTCATGGTTCGACCCCTTACTACCACTAGCTATTTGTTAAGGGTAATTTGGGTATATAAATCTTATCTTTGACCGGAGCACGACACTCCGATCATCCCTGAACTTTTAGCTTTTATCAATTTTAGTCCTTATGCTATATGAGACTTGACACTTATGATACTTTTATGAATCTTGATGCTTTGAAACTTGGATTTTGGTGATACTTAATTCTAGATTCTTGATACTTGATTCTTAATTCTAGATTCTTGATACTTGATTCTTAATTCTAGATTCTAGATACTTGATTCTTGATACTCAACGCTAGACACTTGATTCTTGATACTCAATACTGGATACTTGATTTTTGAAACTAGAAACTTGATGCTTGACCATTGATACTTGATTCTTGACTCTGGAGACTCGTGAAACTTGAGACTTGGTTAAACGAGAGACTAGAGACTTGACACTTCTGTAAACCTGAAAACTTGGAAACTTTTGTGTTAAATAAATAATCTGGTTATGTAATAATACTACACAATAATACGCAACGCTTAATCTAACTCGCAAAACGAACCAAAGACGGGAAAGTTGCAAAATGAATTGGACTGTCCAAATGGACATCCGATCGGATGACCATTCGACCGAACAACCTTTTTCTCACTCTGACACTATAAATAGGACCTGTCACATCATTCCTCACTGATGTGACAGTCTCCTCCGATCCAGACGCACGCACACTCATTCTCAGGCACTTTTCTTCGATTCTAGTCCGATTCTTGTAAGTTTTCTCTTAGATTCTTGTACAACCTTGATCATTACACTATTCTTTACACGATTCTTCATCGAAATCACTAAGATTCGAGCTCTTGAAGGTGACATCATCATGGCGGTTTGTACAACCGATTGTGTGATGTCATTTCCGTCAAGTGTTAGCTCAGATCTAAGGGATTTCTATGTGTATTATCTTGAATCTTCACTAAATCGGCACATGTTTAGCTAAACTCATGTTATTCTTCAAACTTTCTTAACTTTTTACTTAAAATGGTGAAATCCGGACCCAAACGGACTGTAGACTTAATGATTAGTCTGGAGTCGGCTTGGAAATGGATTATCACCGGAGAAGATGACCGGATTACGGGTCAGGCATGAAACTCAGCCAAGAACAGTCGTCCGATCGAACGGGGTGATTCTCATCCGATCAGGCGAGCTAAACTTTGGTGAGCTTCCGTTGTCTCGATATGTTACCATGTCGTCTCAGTCAAACTCAAACTTAGAAATTTACAACGTTTCAAGAGACGAGGACACCAAGGACGAACGACCATCCGATCGGACGGCTGTCTGATCGAATGACCGTCCGACCAGGTGAACTATCTCAGTAAACTCCAATACTTAAATTATTTGGAATCAGACCTTTGAACTTTGAAACTTACACTCGAATAGTCATTCGACCGAACGGTCATCTGATCGGATGACCCTCCGATCGAACGACTTGTATTTATGCTACAATGAAAAATTCAAAAGTTAAACATTTTGGAAACTCACTTTTGGATCGAATGGCCATCCGTCCGGATGACCATCCGATCGGATGGTGGTCCGTTTGAACCTAATAGGTCATCCGACCGGATGGCCATCCGATCAGGAGACTGATCCGACACTTTGCACAATCCGTTATTTTGCCCGACACTTATCTGTTGAACTATAACCAGGCTAATCTCAGAGCTCCCTTTAATCCAAGTAGTAGGTGTCGATACTTAGCACCCGCTACAGGAGAATGCACCTCCCCATTATTCTCGGGGGTATTGTTAGGAGGATTCTATTTGCTTTCCTTGATTATTGGGAAAGTGGTAAATGCATTGGGACACTTAGGCTATCACTTGGACTGCGTGCACTAGCATGGCTGAAACTATTTTATTGTTTACATGACGGATATGAGTCTTTTTAAACTATTATGCTATATACTCAAACTTATATACTCGCCAGTACATTATTGTATTGACATTATTTTAATACATGTTGCAGGCTGATAGAATGTTGTGTTCAAGAAACTTGCTAGGATGCTGCTTAGAAACACATCATAGCTAAACTAGAATCTTTTGAATAATATTTGGGACTAATTGTATTTGGATATTCTATGGTTGTGAAACTTGAATGCTTAGACAATACTTTGAATTGAATCTAATTTACACACATTCTTGTCTAAATCAAAAAAGTTGTTAAGTACTCAAGTATGCCATGCACCAATACACAGGGACATCTATCTTCATACATTGTAAATGGTCCGAATGATGAAATTTGAACTTGGTTTGCTAAGTGATCCGGACAAGGGACATCCCTGGTGGAAGAGTTGCAAGAGGTTCAAAGTTGGAAGTTGGAATATATTCTCTAAATATTTCTGGTATGGTCTCTCCTTTTCACCCTTTAAAAGCATTATTTAAATTACTTAAATTTTTGGAAATGTGTTTGGCAAAGTTTTAATTAAGGTGCTAAACACAATAGCAGTATCCTAACTAGGATATTTGGTCAGTATATTTGAAATATAGTATTGGAAATTAAAAAAAAAACTATTTAAGGAAAATCAAATCAAACACCTACAATGCAATTTTCAAAGGAAAATGTAAATAACAAAGGATAAGTCTAGAAGTGTTAGTTTATTAACATAACAAAATGTTGCATTATTGGCTTCATCTTAAAATGAGACTCATCCACCAAGAGTGCAACTAGTTTTCAAACATATTTACCTAAGATAGTTGAAGGCTTCGTCCTGAAACTCAGGATCCCTCCACATTCAACTGTTGATTGTTCAAAAAAGCATACTAAAGATTGATGACCGGGTTTCGTCCTGAAACTCAGGAGCCCTCCACATTTGGCCATCATATTGTCTAAGTGCAGGAAATTAAAATTGTTCAAAAGGCAAAAAAGTAAATTGTTGAAACAACCACAAACTATCAAATTTAAAAAGTGGACTCCTAGGCATCAAAATTTATCATCGCCCACTTCGCTGCCTTTAAGGGGCAGCACCCTCTTCGACAATCGCTTCATCGCCAGCACCTGCTCCAGGATCAGCCCCATCATCATTCTCAGCATCACCACCAGCATCGACCGCCATTTCATCTGCTTTGGAAGACTCTTCAACCACGGGTTTAGCAGGAAGCTCTACAGGATTGCCACCAAGATCCTTCAATTTCGCCTCCCAAGCATTAACGTTCCAAGAAGGGCATTCAAAGCCCAGAGCTCTGGCTTCATAAACCATTTTTAGTCTGGCTTGAAGGAGGGAAATTACGACGGATTCCTTGAGGCCCTCTCGGTAGGAGTTCATATCCTGTTCGTGCTGAAGTTGAGCAGCATCTAGCTTGAGTTGAGCTTCTTGGTTGGCCTTGTTGATGGCAGTCTGGGCTTCCTGAGTCACTGCTTTGTATTTATCCTCGTAGTGTTGTGACTTGGCGGCGGCGATTGCTCCTTGGTCTGCAATGGTGGTTTCAGCCTTCTTCAGTTTAGCCTCCAGCATCTTGTTCAGCCCGCAAGAATCCTCGTATAAGTGTATCAACCGTTCAAGACCCTACAATTGAAAGAACAGGTAACAACGTGTATACTTAATATACATAATCAGTATGAATGTACGGGATATGAAATGAGGATACTTACCTGGTTGAGGAAGCTGGTCATGAACCTACTGGATTCGAGAAACCCATGGTTCTCGTATGGGAAGGCCTCAGAAGTAGAAGGGGAATCTGATTCTTTCCTCTTACAGGAGCTGGAGCCACGTAGCTTTATGGTGGTAGAAGGCTTGGGGACAGTAGTAGCATTGGAGCTGACAGGTTTAGATGAGGTGGCTGGCTTGGGGCTTGGTTCATTTTTTACTTGAACGGGACCGGAGTAGTTGTCCAGTTCTTCGAGGTCAAAGACTTCAAGGGTTTTGGCTGGTGCTACATAAAGGGGAGAAATACTAAACCCTTAAATACTTTTAGAATATAATCGATTTAATATGTACAAAAATAACTTGCAAGAATATACTTACCAGACATATTGGAACTTGATTTTTGGCTTGAGCTTGCAAAGTACATGGAGAAAGTTCTTTCACTCTCTGGAAGCCGGTAGATCTCTTTGATTCTTTGTTCTGATTCTGCACTTGGAGGGGCCAACTCTTTGAAATTTCCTGCACAAAAAGTAAAGATATCAGTTTAGGATATAGTTTCAGGATACGTTTGGGGATATTTCTAAAACCCTAAATTCTAACAGAGGTCAACCACTTCATGGGAAGTTTAACACCCTTGACAATAGAGTCTCTTTTCACAAAAAAGAACTTTCGCCTCCATTCATCCTCGTTTTTAGACGCTTTGAGGATGAGGGGATATTTAGAAGTTGAAAACAGAAGAAATCGACTAGAGACCGTAAATGATAAGCAATCGGAAGAAATCGCAAAACTTGCCAAACCTCAGGGATGAAAATGTCATTTTACTCTTCCAAAAATTCTAACTTGATGCTAAACCAAATGTAATGATCAAGGCCAGCGTATATTTCACTGAAACAAAATTCACACTAGACATATTTAATGAATTGTTGATAGCAGATAAACGGATATGAAAACACATACCATCCCAACCAGCTGGAGCAGGTTCCAACTCCCATTTTTTGTACTTTGTTTCTGCCACCTGCTGCGTATCTAACATATATGCTTCTTTCATATTCAACCCGTTTGCATCTAGAAGTTCCCCGATCTTCTTCTTCCTCTCATCCAACCACTTCTGTTTTGAAATTCCCCTCGACTCTTGTGGACCAACCTTTCTTTTCTTTTCTGCAACCATGGCACTTTGATTGGCTTTCCTTGCCTTGTTCTGCACATATACGATCAAACATACATATATGATTATACTCTTGACACATAAAAAATGTCGTAAAACATTACTACTACTAGAAAAAAAAAGTAGTTACCATCTTCGGCCTCAACACAAATAGCTTCTTTTGTTTCCCTGTAAGCTTAGTGAAGTCCACTTGTGGTTGATCCTCAATGGTGGTGTTGTCATCGCCACTTGGAAGATCATCAGGTTCACTTTTTTCATTATCTGGGAGCTCAGTTTGAACAGATGTTGTAATTGAAGTCGGTTGAGAGCTTCTGGTTTTAGCTTTCAAGCCAGCTAAGATTATAACAAGAAGTCAAACTCATGGTTGTTAATGGCGAATGGTGATAAGGTACCTATATGCTACATAGGTATAGATAAATAGCGCGCGGCTATTTTATAAATAGCAATACACTAGAAAAAAAAAATTATATGTAACAAAAACCTAAAATCCAGCTACTTTATAGCTATATTTAATTACTATTTATATTAAAACAAAACAAAAAATAAATAAATTGTCGCTATCTATCGCTACAACCCTAATAGTGAGCCTAGACCTATACGCTACGTAGCGCACTATAGCGATCGCTACGCTCGCTATTGACAACTATGGTCAAACTTTTAATCAATCATCTCCATATCCCTTAAATTTTTCATCTTAATATAAGTTTTTTACTTTGCGTACCAAATTCATTTTCCCCCAAATTGATAAAGCAACATGCATTAATCACTCAAATGTGAATTGTAATTTAAGAACGTGTCTAACTTCAGATTCCCCTTGATAACAACTAAGCGGAGAGATAGAGAGCACTAAATAGAAGTTCAAAATATTTTCTAACTGACCAAAAACAAAGCCATCTCTCAGACTCTCACATGACTTGACTCGTTTCAGTATTTTAAATTTGAAAAAGAACACATGTTGCACATCTTCATACGAAACAAGCATTTGGTAAAGATAGTTAAACAGTAAAAAGTATGAGCAAACTAAAGTGGAACCGGAACACAAAGCAATAAGCTGCAGAGAATGCCACACAAAACAAAACGTGTACATTTAACTAACTAAACTTACCTGGTTCAGTTTTAGCAGCCAATTTCTTGGCCTCAGCAATAAACTTGAAGCAAAATTCAGAACATTCATGGTACGGATTCGACGAATTTCTGCAATCCGGGTGTACTCCGGTTTTACCAGTCATCTTTTTCGGCTGTATATTCCTGCAGACGGCGAAAAAGAAGATAAATTTTTACAAATCACTCCAAAAGCTATATCTATAAATCAATAGTAACATAATCAAATCAAACAAAGAAAAACATATACATCACAAACCACCCTGTGCAACTAACTACATAGGGCTCAAAAAATTATTCAGAATCAACCAGTAATTAGGGCAAAACGATACGAACACATCCGAACGTAACTAGACTCGAGATTAAACTAATCAAAAACCCTAAGATGCTAGTTTTGTAGAAACCCTAGATCTAATAACAACTTGTTAGAACACAAATTCAAAATCAATGCAGACTGCGATTACATGTAGATATTGGTGCAACGTAGAAGATATATACAGCGATTTATATGTATCTATATCATCACAGTTTGGTAATCGAATAGGGAAATACCTTGGAATATCGGAAGAGAGTGCCGGAAACCCTCGCGATTAGATATTTGTGTATTAGCTTTCTGAGCCTATAAGAAATTAATTACTACTCCCTCCGTCCCATTAAATGTTTCTTATTTTGAATTTTCAAAATCTTTATTTATAAACTTTGACTTTAATTATATATTTTTTGTGTTATATAAAACTTGATGAAAATTAACACGATAAAAACACTTGTAAAACACACTCAAATCATATAACTTTCATCAAGTATTATCTAAGACAAACAAAATTATTTAAGGTCAAAGTTTATAAATCATTAAGTTTTAACAAACTTTTTTTTAGTGGCTAACTGCTTTCCACTTGTAAACTCACTCTTTCGGAGCTATGTCCAAAGGTCGACTACTCGACCACCGCTAGAAAGCGTAGCACACCCTAGATGCGCAGAAACCCCGTGGAATAGGAAACCCCCCCCCCCCCCCCCCCCCGGAATCGAACCCGGGTAAAACCCCGGGCTAAGCCCTCACCGAGATGTCCAATACCGAGCAACAGCCAGGGATCGAACCGGCACCTCCAATGGAGACAACCGGCCAACCAACCAACTGAGCTGGGGTAATGGACTATCCACAACAAACTTATAATTCTTTTACGTATTCTCGTCATATCTTATAAACTATAATGTTTTAAAAAAAATCCAAAGATAGCATGAGGGCCTACACATTTTTGTCGACGTTTCGGTAGTTTTCTTGTTCAATATCGACACACGGATTAAAATGTACAAGTAGATGATGCCTTAGTATACAAGTGATTTAAGAAGAAAATAACAACTAACATAGTCGGCAAAAGAGTGGTAGAAGTGCCTATCTCGTTTCGAAGTAGACAATGTGTATCCACATCACATGTTTATATCATTTTTTTGTGTGGAGATCAAGGTTCAATTCTTGAAAGGTGCAAGTATTTAAGGGAAAAAAATTAGCAGTTAAGAAAAAATACAAAACAAAGTTAATGTTGTAATAAAAGAAACGAAAACAAACTAATAATTAATAATAATAGTAATAATGATTAATAATTAATAACTTAAGTTTTTGACTTTTATTCAAATCAAAAGATTTCCTTTTTGCAAATTCAAAACCTTAAACACTATCCTTTTCTCAACACAGCAAACTCACATGATAACCATGAATTATAGTTATCTTTCAATAACAATCAACACTATATTTTGAATTATCGCCGATTCAAAGTTGAAACCTCACAACAATTTGCTTTACACTCCCTGATTCAATATATCTGTCTTGCAGGCCCGGTTATTGGGCTGGGCAGCCCGGGCGGTAGCCGAGGCCCAAAACTAAAAAGGGCCCGAAATTTAAAATTTTTGTTTACTATTAATATGTATAATTGGGGCCTGCTTCAATTAACATATAAGTTAGTCTTCCAGCTGGTTGGATTTGTTCAGTAGTTCAGTTTTGTTCTCGATGGTTCTAAGTTCGATTCTTAGTTTTGTCTTTTCTTTTACCTTTGTTTTTTTTTTAGCCGGTCTGTTGAGCTTTAACTTTATTTTCTAGTTTTCATAGTTTCATAAATTTTTGTTTGTGATGCATCTTTTTAGATTCTGTTTTATATACATTAAATTTAAGTTGCTCCTAATTAATACTAGAGTTTTATGATCATATGTTGGTTGCTGCTTCTTTGTAAAATTAGTAAATCTTGTTGGTATCAATATTGTAAGTATTGATCTTGGATGTTTGATTTTTCTTTTAGCTATTCGATGTTGATAGGTGATGTAGCTAATGCAAACGGTTTTTTATCAAAAAAACGTTAGGAGAGTCGCACGATTCGCTTAAGTAAGTTCAATCTTTTTTCTGAACTACTTTTGTTTTGTTTATTTTATAGAAATAATAGTCGTATTGTAGTTTTTTGATATATATAACTGATGATTTTATATTATAAGTAGTGGGCCCATTTTTGTCTCTCGCCCGAGGCCCTAAATATTTTTATCATTTTCGAAGACGGCCCTGCTGTCTTGCCACCGACCACAGCTGCAAGGAAACAACTCCGCATCACGTGATCGGTTATTCGGTAAGCTTTTCTATTCCATTTGATATGGCTACCTCTATTTGTAACCGAGTGACCGGCCAAGATTTCGCTGGTAGGTCTCTGAACTGTTCCTTCGAGCCACAGTTGTTTGAATCTCTGATTTAGTCCATTTATTTTTCAGAGTCGCAACGGACCTCTGACACGTCACCTCCACTTTGAACGACTAATCGGTTCAGCCTAAGGTATATATTGTTAATCCTCTCTGAACCATTCGATACTCTTCTGCTGTGTTTTGTAACTCGAATATTCAAAGAATAGTTGCGTACCAACGTTGTCAACTCTCTAAATCATCACGAATTCATTGCCTTGCTGATTGAAGATCTCCACAACGCATAACCCAACTGTCTTTCTGATCTAAGGTACCGATGCTAATCCTTCTATAACGTCATGTTCTGATTGAAAGATATAGAATTATGTGTGTGAGTTGTGCACATGAAAGAAGATGAAGAATTAATGGGTGTGTGTTCTGTACAACCTACGTACACAACTTTTTTTACTTGCACACAACTTTTCATCTTTCTATTGGGTTGGGTAAATAATATATGAAACACTAAATTAGTAATTTTTAGAAAAAAAACTAATACTTCAGAACTCTTAAACATGACCGGCCTTGAGGGTGGGCGGAGAGGACCACCGGTCAAGGCCTGATATTTCGAAGGGAACGGTATTCTAAAAAATCGGATATGTATATGTAAAAAAATAAATTAATAGGGTATACCCATACAAACACCAATATATGTCCTCTTACAAAACTATTGTTAGACCATGCGTAGTGGTAAGGGTGAATAACGCCCCTACCCTTGGCCGTTTTCCGCCATGTGGCAGTACAGTCAGCAAGGGGCATTATTTGGCGTTTTTTTCTAAAATGAATGTAGTGGGAATGTGAGCATTATGGGTGTAGAGAATTAAATAAAAAAAAACCCAACAAAAAAGCTATTGGCCAAGAAAAAGGAAGATTAAATGTGATTGGTGGTTGAGATTTGGACAAAGCGTTATTTAAAAAACGCCTAGGGGGAAATTAATCAATAATGCCCAGGGGGTGGGGAGGGGCGTGTTTGGTGGCAAATTTTGAAAAAATAACGCCCACTACGCATGGTCTTATGGTTTATATTAGTTATTAGCTCATTGGCATTAGGTTTAGACCTTTAGTGAGCCCAATACTCAATTTCGTTAAGGCCTAAGGGCAAGTTTTTTCAAGCTCGAACAGGGTACACGAATTCTCAGGACCGGCCCTGCTCTTAAAAACTAAGAATTTATGTTAGATCATTAATATGTATAGATATATGTTAGTCAACCAAATCTGTATTTTCTGGTTAAAGGATGGAGATAGCTAGTATTCACAATATCAAATGAATATGAAGCGAAAATTTTTATAAAAGAAAAAAATAGTAAACCAAACGACGTATTTCTATATATACGCCATTCGCGGATTTAGTGCAATTTTAGATGTTCAAAAAAAAACAAAAAAATAAACGGTAAACCAAACCACGTAAATGTATAGTAGCATTTGAACTTGGTTCACAACCACTTGTTTTTATTTCTCTACATGATTACCACTTTAATATGTAGCTAATGTGCATATTTGTTTTGTTTAGAACCATAATTTATTTTGATAAAAAAAGTAAAGTAATTATAATGAAAATGATAAACTTTGGCAAACATAATAAGGTGTGTTTTGAGATGATTTGAGAGATGGATTATAAAATAATTAGTCAAAGTAAATTAGGATGATTAATTTATTTAATAATAATTAAAATGTGTCATGAGACATAAAATGAACCTAATACCTAATTAATATTGTAACGCATATGTAGGTTTGTGATCCTTTGTGACGAATTTAGTTTCCGACATAGTGATCGTAGTTGTTGTGACAACCCTCACCAAACCAGGTATCCGTACAACTTAATTAATAATTAAATACTGCTTAATTAACTGTGCTTGCTTGAACTTGTGAATAAACTGCTACTTGAATACTGATACATGTACTTACTTGCATCATACTTTACTTGTTGTCACTA
Source organism: Helianthus tuberosus (assembly GCA_030545235.1). Lineage (NCBI taxonomy): Eukaryota > Viridiplantae > Streptophyta > Magnoliopsida > Asterales > Asteraceae > Helianthus > Helianthus tuberosus. Next base: position 92,736 of record JARYGA010060271.1, read on the forward strand.
CATTATTTACATGACTGAACCTTAGTGACAAACATGATGCACAAAAAGCACAGTAGCACTATAGCGGATAACCTAATGAACATGCTGATAAAGCCAGCATCAGGCAGACACTACCTCTAAGGCCTGTATGAGCCAGAAATATTTTGCTACACTAGTGGTGAGTGTAGGGATATAAGGGTTGTAGAACTGCGTCTCTAGGGATAAGTTACAATGACTGGATGTGCCTAAAACGTACTCTAAGTACAAAATTCAGCACTTTACATAATAATTCAGCTTTTAGCTACCTAATAAAGTGCCAAAACATGAGAAAAATATTACTAGACACTTTCCAAAGTGTCAGAAATGAGTTGTGTCACTAAAAATGGTATTAACGACACTTTAAGCTTTGTTAAGCACTTTAACGGATTACTATCCAACCGAACTACCGGACTATACCCGGAACCTAAAAATAATGTCATTTTCATTATTTACCTTTTTCTGAGCCAGTTAGGGTCCCTGAATACCCTAACACCCATTGTAACGCGTGACACACAACTAACCGGGTTAAGCACTTAACTAACTTACTTAACCTAACTATTATCCTAACTAACTAGTTGGAATCGGACCAAGACCCCCCCCCCCCCAACCGAATCGGTCACCAAGTGACCCCACTCTTGTCCTAGTTTTGATTATAATATTCATTAGTGCTTAATATCTAGCAAGCATAGTGACCAATGGTTAATACACCTACTAATTGTCTATAAGTATGAGCTTATACACACATGATCATTTCCATCACACAACACAACTCAAAACTCTCTCCCTCTCTCTAAAGAAGCTACGGCCGAACACCCCCTTGTGCATACATCCGAATTCGAGTTTAGTTCAAGTCATTCCAATCATCTACAAGTGTTAAGGGTCGCATATAAGGAGTCTTGGTGCAAACGGAAGGCGAAGGACCTCATTCTCTTGCTTTTATCCACCCTATTTGCGCTTAGATTCTTCCCTAGCCTCGAGCTAGTGGTATGTTACTTAAATCACCTACTCGAACTATTTTGAAGTGGTTAATACGATGTGTAACGGTTAAAACTCGAAATCTTACAAGATAATGCTTTAAAGTCTACTAAAAGCACTTAAAAAGATGGTTAAAAGCTTATAAGTTGTGTAAATGTTGTAGTATTTGATTTGTGTGATTATTTGGACCCGATCTATGTTGTGGTAGCTCGGATCATCATTTAACCCGGTTTAGTCATGATCTTGGATTATGACATAAAGCTTGTTTAAGTGTAACAAGGGTTAGAAGATGAAACTCTACCACACACGAATCATGAACTTGTGTAAAAGTGTTTTAGTTTGTACAATAGTGTTTAAAACTAGTAGATCTACGTATCTACAAGCGGTATTTTCAAAGGACCACGTGTCAAGAGAAAACATATTTTTAAAGACGGATCTTACACTAACAAGAATGGTTTTTAGAACACACAAGTGTGTAAACACTTGTGTAACACAAAGTTTCGACAAAATAACTATTTTTTTTGAAAAAGATGACGAGAAGTTGTAAAGATGGAACTTCCCTAAAAACGAGGTTTTTACAAAAATCGGATAGTTTTATGTAAAGATCCACTAAAAATAATGGGATTTACTTCATAGTTTGAATAAATCACAAGTTCATGAAGTTTATGCGATTTATATATATATTGACTAGTTTGTGGTTTGAACATTGTTTTGATTGAATGAAAAATGGTTGGTTTGATTTATAAAAGAAAATGATACGCTTGAAAGCGTGGCCACCTCCAGTTACAGAGGAAACTCTGGCGAAATTTTTCCAAAAACCTAACACTTAGAACTATTTTCACTATAAGCGTTAGAAATACATTTTGACTTGTTTTCAAATTATAGATTTCGCCACGACTTATTTATAAAATATCGGAGGTGGGATTTCACAAAATAAAACGTGATACATAAATATATTTAGTATATATTTTTCACAACATCACTTGTATAAGTGTTTATGATTATTTTGTGAACTACGTAAATATTATTTTTAGAGTAAAGATAATATTACTAAGTATTATTTTGGGAAAATCACATGTATTAAAATATAATATTTTTGAGAAGAATGTTTATATTTTGGGAGTTAGAAATAAAACATATTAAGTGAGACTTAATAGTGTAATCCGAAGTATACGAACACACATGTATTAAATCTCCCATCCTTGGGAAGGAGAATGACTACCAAGTATATACAGAAAATAAACACGAAATAGTTTCCTAACTATTTCCCAAAAACTTAAACCATAAAGCCAGGGCACGGCCATCCGTCTAATAGAGTTAGTACGTGTAGGTCGTCATACAGCTGATCGATTTGGAGGCATACTCGGTAGAGACGCACCACTGTGAGTTCATGTCCCCCTTTTCTCTTAACTGTTTTCAGTTTTTATACTGCGGGGGTGAAATACATGTTACTTTGATTACAAGTACTTTATACATGGTATGGTTAGCGTAAGGAGGTTTATTACTTAGATCATGTGAGTGGGTAGGCGTGAACTGGAGGCCATTAATCCTCATTATAGGACCGAGGGACGTAAGCGGTAGATCTATCTGGGTGTAGCGAGCCCAACCCCAGGTCCAACAGTACGGACCTCGGGGTGACTTTGTGCCCCGACGCAAAATCGCAAGGTTTGAGTCTTCCTACTTGCACTTCACACATATCAATGGCCTTGCAAACCATTGGTGATCTCTTTTTCCTTATTTGCTACATACCAGGATTTTTATACTCACAAGGTTTATTTACTCACTTATACATGAACTCGCTCAACATTATTGTTGATTTTTCAACTTACATGTATTTCAGGGAATTAAAGGATCTGGCGCGGTATGACACGTTTTCCCGCTGCACTAGTTACGAGGTCATCCGGGTTTGGGGAATGTGACTCTTTCCTGGACAAGTCACAGTCCTTAAACTGCGTTTTATTCATGTTGATGTTTATGTCTTTCTAAACAATGTTTTATGTTATGAATTTGTAAGTCCTTAAGACAATGTTATGTTACTTCAGTTTTTAAAACTTAATCGAATGGATGATCTTGCATGATTTTATTTCATATAGCTTTGTTATGATTAAGCTATGGTATTAAGAAGTCACACCAAAATTAACCACGCTTCCGCAAAGCCAGGGTGTGACAGCTTGGTATCAGAGCTCTGATCATAGCGAACTAGGATTCTTTCGCGAGTCTAGACTATGATCACTAGGGCTCTCACGAAAACATTTTTACTGCATACCACTTAAGTCCAGATCCAAAACGTTTTTACAAACAAATGTTGAGCACATTTTATTTATTATTTATAGGCTCAGTCTTGGAGGCTGAGGCTCGGTCTTAGAGGCCGAGGCTCGGTCTGGGAGATCGAGGTAGATGGCTAGTGGGACTAGGAGAATTGGCTAGTGGGACTAGGAGAATTGGCTAGTGGGACTAGGAAGAGCAGTCTGAGAGGCTGGGAGGCTAGTGGGACTAGGAGAACTATTTGAATGCTTACTTGGTGACTTATGTGATTATCTGATTGTATGATTGACTGTTTGTGCATGTTTGTGTTTATGTTACAGACACAATGGACACCTCTGGCACTGGTGACTCAGACACCACAGGACCTAGACCTATAGTATCGGACGACCTAGAGTCTTCTGAGCGCGAGGTTCACACATTCGACGTTACGAGCACGGACGAGGACGATTTCCAGCCCTTCGCTTTACCTGATGGTGCTGATGAGCTCGCTGATGGCCCTTTGGTCGGGGACCTACCGTTAGTGGAGATCCCTGCTCCCATACCGCTTGCTTCATATCCTGCTTACGATTTGCTTCTCGACGCCGACGCTGACGACGACGTCGATCTTCTTGATGACGAGCCCGTGGAGGATGAGGTTCAGGGTGAGGCCCTTCTTGCTGCTGGTGATCTTTTGATGATCGCAGATGCTCCCGCTGAGGAGTCACCTGCTCACTCTCCGGTCCCAGGCTCTTTCGAGTCTGTGGCCTCCGCACCTTCACACACTCAGAGTGCGCAGCACTTTTCTCATGGATCAGATCCTGACCAGGCATCCTCTGTTGCCCCTATTCCTAGCTTTGCTTTCGACCATGATGATGTGGAGGATTCCGATCCTGACTTTCCCCCAGGATTCGACCCGGATGAGGATATAGAGTTTATACCCATGGATCAGCCTATGGAGGATCCAGTCGACCTAGTTGATCCCATCGATCCCGAGTTTGATTTTGAGATGGCCTTTGATTAGCCCGAGCAGCCACTAGACCCTGCTCCTGACCCAGTACTTGAGCATGACCCAGTTCATGCTGACGCACCTATTATTGAGCCTGTCATTGCTGACCCACCTATTGATGATCACCCTATAGATGCTCCATTGTTGGAAGGCGATCATGTCATTGCTGCTGATCATGTTGATCCCCCACTTTTTGCTGATGCACCAGTTGACCCTCTTGTTGCACCTCATCTCGATCCTATGCCAGTTCAGTTTGATCGTGCGCTTTTTGAGGCACAGATTGACCCCCGAGATGAGCACGCCCAGTGTGGGTGGATTCCTGCTGATGATGAGGTTCCACCTATTCCTCCTCATATCACTGATACCCGTCACATTGATACCTCCTTTTCATTTCCTCGGTTTACACCTCCAGCACGACCTGGAGAAGGTTCTTCGGCTCACCCTTTTGGACATGTACCGGTATCTATCCCTACTATACCACCGTCTGCTACTTTTCCACCTGTTTCTCCATTTCATGTGGCACCTTTTGATCCCACCAGTGAGCCGTTCCTTTGGGCATCATCTTCTGCTATGCCACCGACTGACCCCTACCATTCTTTCCACATGGGGTATACTATTGAGGACGTTTTGATGTCTTTTGTCGCCCAGCACGAGGCACACACGCAGCGCATCCAGGAGCTTGAGAGAGCCCGGCCGCCGCCGTGTCAGTGCCAGGGACAGACCCACTCTCCCTTGCAGCCCTCTCGACCTTTACCACCAGACTATGCTGCACGCCTTTTGGCACTTGAGCAGCAGGTTGCTTCTTGGTTGCGTACCCAGAGAGCCATGGAGGAGGACTGGCTCCAGTTGCGTCGTTTGTTTTACACCCACTTTCGCCCTCCTCCTCCGCCATCCGTGTAGAGCTCTTCAGTACCGTATGGGTAGACGTTGGTGAGAAGACGGCGAATGCTTTTGACTGCACAGCATTTTTGGAGACTACATTATGATTCTGACTTTTGTTGACATGTATTTGATGTATTGACACTGATTTGATATAGTTTTTGGACTGGGGTGATGTAGCCCTTAGTCGACTGATGTTGTATGACACTATGATGTACTTGTACGCTTACTATGTGGTCTCAATATATGGCAATCGCCGTATTCTCATCATACTTGATGCTTGATTTGGTTATTTATATTTGTGACATGGGATGTTGTATGTTTAATATGATGATAACATGAGATGTTATGTACTATTACTACCCTAAAGCGTATGTATTATAACTATGGCCTGACCGACGTAAACCATCTTTTAGAAGATACCGCCGAAACGTCCAACGCCGATGCCTACCAATGAGGCAGAACTCCAGCAAGTCATCGCTGCTGCCATCGCACAATACGCCGCTTCGCAAGGAGGACCCAGCGGAAGCAGCTCGAACAACAATGGCAACAATAATCCACCTCATGGTAATACCAAGTCATTTAGACATACCATGACCTAATTGGATATTTTTAGCAGAGATGCTAATGCCGTTAACATGTTATAATGTATGTGCAGGGTGCACCTACAAGCAGTTTCTAGACTGCAAACCGGTCAACTTTGATGGCACAGGAGGTGCTGTCGCCTTTGTTCGTTGG
>JARYGA010060272.1:0-36381 GCA_030545235.1 Helianthus tuberosus
AATCACGGTTTCCATGAAACGATCTCAACGGTTCACCGAAAACTATAAATACCCCATTACCCCCAACCTCATTACTTACAAGAATCTGATCTATTTGACTCTAAGTTGGAACCATTGTTTCATACCTGAGTTATTGTGATCACGATTAGCATTCGGGGACCCTTCGTAAGTATTCTTTCGTTCTTTTCCTTATTTTTACCGCTTTTCGAGTCCGAAAGTCAAACTTTGTTTGACTTTCAGCGTTGACCAGCTTATGGTCAATGCGAAGTTCGTTTGAACTTCGCAACGTGATTGTAATCACGATGGTCATAGTCCTTTGGGACTATGCCTACTGATTACCACGTTGTCTAGGGTCGTAGGGTAAGCGATCTGATCAATCGCTTATACCTTCGAACCCGACCCAGTTTGGTCGATCATTAGGATCCGACCAAATACATTAGGTGAGCATAGTATAGGGCATAACCTTCCGAGGTTATACCTTATGGTCACATCGTTTAAGTAGTTGTATGATAGGTAGTTTATATGCCTTAGGTAAATTACCAGAATACCCTTTTCATGTATAATTGGTAATTAAGCATATGTAACCTAAACCTTTGTCACATAACTGATTATGTAACATGTTTAGGCATATAACACTTGTCATAGGACTAGTTAGGCGGTCCGAACGCGTTTCACTCGCACGACACGTTAAAGTAGCATAAGCTTCCTAAACGGGTCGTAATGGGTCATAAACAATTATGTTAGGTTTCATTTAGTATGTAGGCTTTGTTAAACCAAATGACACGAGTCTCTACACTCGTTTGGTTTACGAAACCTCATTCTATCCAATCATCCGATTAAGGTCCGGTTATTAACATAGTTACCTATATTAGGTGCCGTTTGATTCCGAGATCTCTAGCATTACTTGGTGATTATCTTTATACATCTGAGCAATCTCAAGTGAGTACATAGACCCCTCTTTTACTGTTTTCCAAACTATTTTGGGGTGGAACACATGTGCCTACTTGTTACTTTCATGCTTTCCTGTTTTAACATCATATACTGCTATGTTCGTTAGTACATTATAGTACATGATTTTATGACCTCTCATGCTAGGTGTGCCCATTGTGTGCATTACTTAGTACATTGTTTTACATTACATTTCATGCTAGGTGTGCCCATTGTGTGCATTACTTAGTACATTGTTTTACATTACATTTCATGCTAGGTGTGCCCATTGTGTGCATTACTTAGTACATTGTTTTACATGACATTTCCTGCTAGGTGTGCCCATTGTGTGCATTACTTAGTACATTGTTTTACATGACATTTCCTGCTAGGTGTGCCCATTGTGTGCATTACTTAGTACATCGTTTTACATGACATTTCACGCTATGTATGTTCATTTGATTACATACTTAGTGCATTGTTTTCCCATGTTTACATTTTGGTATGACATTTGGTTTGTTTACATGGGACAATACATTCATTAACATTAGCTACGCCGTTCGTTAGTAGGTAGTGGTACCATAGGAATTGACAACTCTCGTTCCGGACATCCCAGGGAAAGGGGACAAAAAGGAATGACCGAATTCGATGATATAAGACAGATAGACCTTTAATTTGTTTAAAGGGTTTATCACCACAGTCACAAGGCTTGGATGTATGCATATTCACAATACCGCATAAATGTTCATATTAAATATTTGCATGCATTTTTCCACAAAGACATAAGATTGATTTAAACCATGTTTTACTTCAATATTTTGTTTTCGTGCATATGGTTTAGTTGAGACATTTCACTTGCCATACATGACATTTTGACATAGACATTTTACACAAAGACATTTGACATAGACATTTGACATGATTTACATTTGACATATAACATGTTTGACAATTGGTTTAAACATAGACTTCTTACATTGGTTGGTTTGGTTTGGTTAAGTGATTAAGTAACGATGCGTGTGTAATATGATACAAGCATGGTGGATACGCCGCTGGTACTTCCTATATATAAGTGTTTGTATGGTATTACATGTCGTAACGTTATTTGAATCATTTCAATATTGAGACATAGAACATTTTATACAAATAACATACTTTTTACAAGACATTGATTTACAAACAACTTATCTTATACAAACACATTTTTACATGGTTATTTATTTAACCTGACATTTACTTATACATATCATCTGATCTTATTGTTATTCAAATGATTTACAAGACAAAGCAAATTACAAGGTTCATGACTAAACATTTCTCAAATACAAGTCATGAATCCTATTTTCACAAACCTATGTATCTCACAGGCATTTTTATGCTGACGTACCTATTTTCACATGTGTTTTCAGGTGCTTTTCCATAGGATGTTGATCATGATACTAGGGCGGACCTGTGCCTTAGAGACTTTCAAATAAGATAATTATGTTTAATTATGTTCTGAACTCTTTAATTTCCTGTTTGAAACAATGAAACACCTTTGTTTATAAATAAAAGACAACTTTGTATGCCATGGTTATGAAACAATTAATTCTGTTGCAACACGCCCCGATGTTTCCGCCGCGGTTTGTTGTTTTACGCGGTCGGGGTGTGACAGAAGAGTTGGTATCAGAGCCAATGGTTATAGGGAATTAGGTTATTAGTAATGCTTTGACCTAGACTATAACTTTTCTAGGAACCTAACACAAGTTATCTTGTGTTTAGATCTTAAAACATGTACATCACCTATCCTTAGGTGATTATCAAAACAAGAACCAAAATTTTTCCGAAACGATTTTTGAAAAACAATCATCTGTTTTTGAATAAATTTTTACAAGGTTTTGAACCCTCAATTGTAAGGTTTTGAACCCTCTTTTATATGGTTTTGAACCCTTTTAGTTTGGTTTTTGGCCTTGTGCCTTCAAATTCTCAAAATCCCGTCAAACGTTTTGGGTTTTAAATAATGTGAACATGTGCAAACTGGAAGGGTGAATGCCTGTATTCTGAGTTTTCTGTCTAGGCAAGCACTTCGTATACATCTCAACCAGACGCGAGACCAGTTGTGCTTACCTGGGAATTCTTGGGATGAGTGTTCACTTATAGGCGAGCATGTCTTCGATAATACATTATTTTTGACCCATTTACTTTGATTAGTCACTGTGAGTCGTTTGTTTGCTTTGTGATACGGACGAATGACCACCATCTATGCTGTTTGCAATTCTTGTTTTTATCATCTCATTCTTTTCATCCAATCGTCTCACTCGTTCCTTTTCATGTTTTTCCTCTTTTAGAATGCCTCCTCGACGCGAGAACCAGATAGCAACTGCCGAACTGGCAGAAATTATTGCGCAGCAGATGGCTGCTCAGTTTCCAAATCTCTTTGCTCAATGGAACCAAGCCAACAACAACAACAACAACAATGTTCCATGCAAATACAAGGATTTTAATCAGGCTAAACCACTCAAGTTTAGTGGTTCTGAAGGAGCGACTGGGCTTCTTCAATGGTTCGAGAGCAGTGAGAATACTTTTCGCCATGTGCAGTGTCCGGATAATCGCAAAGTTGAGTTTGCTTCGAGCGTATTTCAGAAGAGGGCTTTGACATGGTGGAACGGGGTTATGAGAGACAGGGGTGCAGAAGTTGCTCTCGCACAGACTTGGGCCGAACTGAGAGCCCTTATGATGAGGGAATTCTGTCCTCGCCATGAGCAGCGAGCGCTGGAGAAAGAGTTTGATGTTTTGAAGCAAGATAGTGGTGAGCACAGGGCTTATACTGATCGGTTTGAAGAGCTGAGTTTGCTTTGCCCGACTATGGTTACCCCACTTGACAAGGCTATCGAAAGATATATCGACGGCCTACCTGACTCAGTACAAGACATTCTTACTGGTAGTGAACCTGCCACACTCCGTCAGGCGATCGAGTTATCTGCGACATTGACTGAGTCGCAGATCCGGAAGAACAAGTTACACCGGAAGGGTGACAAGGGCAAGGAACAATCGGCTGACAAAGTGGATAGCAAGAAAGGTCAAAACTTGAATGGAAAGAACTCTGGTTCTTCGAAGAGGGCAAAGAAGCGTAAGGCTTCCCAAAACTATGCTGTCACTGCCCAAGCTAACCAGGCAGCTCCCAACCAACCCGCACAGCTTCCAGCAAAGAAACCCTATACAGGGAATGCACCTTTGTGCAATAGATGCAACAGTCACCACCAGCCGCAACTTCCATGCCGTTTCTGTACTAACTGTGGGAAATCAGGCCATCTTGCCAATGTTTGTCGGTCTGCTCAGAATCCCGCGGTTCAGAACCCGGCTCAACAAGTTGCTCAGCCTCCTGCTCCGCAACAGGGTCAAGCTGCACGACCACAATACCCACCGGGTGCTTGTTATAATTGTGGGGATCTGACCCACTACAGAAACCGATGCCCAAGACTAGCCAACCAGAACCAGAATCAGAATCAGGCTCCGGCTCGAGGCCGAGTCTTTAACATGAATGCCCAAGAGGCACAGGCTGACGATAATGTGGTGAACGGTACGTTCTTTATTAATAATCAGCCTGCATCTGTTCTTTTCGATTCCGGTGCCGATAAGAGTTTCGTGTCTTTGTCTTTTGAGCAAATGCTTCGTGTGTCTAGAACGAAACTAGGCAAATCTTTGACAGTAGAGGTTGCTAGTGGTGAACCCATTATTCTTGATTCTGTTCTTCGCAACTGCCAGTTGAATCTTAACGACCATCTTTTTCCTATTGACCTCGCGCCTATGCAACTTGGAAGCTTCGACGTTATTGTGGGAATGGATTGGTTATCCAAGCATCACGCAGAGATAGTTTGTTCTAAGAAGATTGTTCGTGTGCCGCTTTCGACAGGCGAGATCCTGCAGGTTCAAGGTGAGAAGCCTACCGTTGGTCTCAAACTCATGTCTTGTTTTAAAGCTCGGAAGTATCTGCAGAAGAACTATGTGGCTTTCTTAGCACATGTTACAGAAGATAAAGGCAAGGGTAAGTCTATTTCAGATATTCCTGTCGTTCGGGATTATTCTGAAGTGTTCCCTGAAGATTTACCTGGTCTACCTCCAGCACGCCAAGTCGAGTTCCGCATTGATCTCGTACCTGGTGCAAATCCTATTGCCAGAGCTCCATATCGTCTTGCACCGTCTGAGATGCAAGAGTTATCTAAACAGCTTCAGGAACTCTCCGACAAAGGTTTCATACGTCCTAGTTTTTCACCTTGGGGTGCTCCCATTCTTTTTGTCAAGAAGAAGGATGGATCCTTTAGGATGTGTATCGATTATCGTGAGCTTAACAAACTTACCATCAAGAATCGATATCCCTTACCTCGCATAGACGACCTCTTTGATCAGTTACAAGGCGCTTCTTATTTTTCGAAGATTGATCTACGTTCCGGGTATCATCAACTTCGCGTGCAAGAAGAAGATATTCCGAAGACAGCGTTCCGTACTCGGTATGGGCATTATGAATTCACAGTCATGCCATTCGGTTTGACTAATGCTCCTGCTGTTTTCATGGACCTAATGAATAGGGTCTGTAAACCTTATTTGGATCAGTTCGTCATTGTTTTTATTGACGATATCTTGATTTACTCTAAGACGCGAGCTGATCACGAGCAACATCTTCGTCTTACTCTTGAACTCCTAAAGAAAGAGCAACTTTTCGCCAAACTCTCCAAGTGCGAATTTTGGCTTAAAGAAGTTCAATTTTTGGGGCATGTTATCAACGAACGAGGTATTCATGTAGATCCCTCCAAGATCAGTGCGATCAAGGATTGGGATACACCTACTACTCCTACTGAAGTTCGTTCTTTTCTTGGTCTAGCGGGTTATTATCGCCGCTTCATAGAAAACTTCTCAAAGATTGCAGTTCCTTTAACTGCTCTAACTCAGAAGAAAATGCCCTTTTATTGGGGATACAAACAAGAGGAAGCTTTTCAACACCTGAAGCAGAAGCTTTGCGATGCGCCTGTTCTATCATTGCCTGAGGGTGATGATGATTTTGTTGTGTATTGTGATGCATCGAAATTGGGTCTTGGCTGTGTTCTTATGCAAAGGAACAAAGTCATAGCATATGCATCAAGGCAGTTGAAGATACATGAGAAGAACTACACCACTCATGATCTTGAGTTGGGTGCAGTTGTCTTTGCTCTCAAAATCTGGAGACACTATTTGTACGGTACAAAATGTGTGGTTTTCACTGACCACAAAAGTCTCCAGCATATCTTCAACCAGAAAGAACTCAACATGAGACAGCGACGTTGGGTTGAGCTTTTAAACGACTATGACTGCGAAATTCGCTACCATCCTGGTAAGGCGAATGTCGTAGCTGATGCATTGAGTCGTAAGGAACGTACTAAGCTTCATTGTGTACGTGTTCAATCTGTTATTCAAGCTCGATCCGATATCCAAGCACGCATTTCTCAGTCTCAACAATCTTGTGTTTCACAAGGATTGATGGATAAGGAATTTCCCTATCACATAACACCTGCTCTGGAACTGAAGGACAATGGATCATATTACTTCATGGACCGTTTGTGGGTCCCAAGCCTAGATGATCTTCGTACCTTGCTTATGGATGAAGCCCATAAGTCTCGCTATTCCATTCATCCGGGCTCAGATAAAATGTATAAGGATCTTCGTACTCACTATTGGTGGCCTGGTATGAAGAAAGACATTGCCTTATACGTATCCAAATGCCTTACTTGTCTTAAGGTTAAGGCTGAACATCAGCGTCCTTCTGGTTTATTGGAACAACCAGAGATCCCAGTTTGGAAATGGGAAAACATTACTATGGATCTTGTTACCAAACTCCCGCGCACAAAGAAAGGTCATGATGCCATCTGGGTAGTCGTTGATCGTCTTACAAAGTCAGCACATTTCTTGCCAATCCGTGAGGATTTTTCTGCTGACAGACTTGCTCAAATCTATGTAGATGAAATTGTAGCTCGACATGGTGTTCCGTTGAACATCATTTCTGACAGAGATGCTCGTTTCACTTCTCATTTTTGGAGAACCATGCAATCTGCTATGGGGACCCAACTTAATCTGAGCACAGCTTATCATCCGCAAACGGATGGTCAATCTGAGAGAACAATCCAGACTCTGGAGGATATGCTAAGAGCTTGTGTGATCAATTTTGGTGGTAGCTGGGATTCACATCTTAAATTGATTGAATTCTCCTACAACAACAGTTATCACACTAGCATCAAAATGGCTCCTTTCGAGGCTCTCTATGGTCGAAAATGTCGTTCACCAGTCTGCTGGAATGAGATTGGCGAGGCTCAACTTACTGGACCTGCCCTCATTTTAGAGACAACTGACAAGGTCAAGAAAGTTCGTGATAACCTTCAGGCAGCTAGAAGCCGTCAGAAGATTTACGCGGATCCAAAACGCAAACCCTTGGAATTTCAAGTCGGTGATCGAGTATTACTTAAGGTCTCACCTTGGAAAGGTGTGATCAGATTTGGAAAGAAAGGAAAACTTGCACCTAGATACGTTGGACCATTCAAGATCGTCGAAAGAATCGGAAAGGTAGCCTACAGACTTGAGTTACCTCCTGAACTTGGAAATGTTCATCCAACTTTTCACGTGTCCAATCTCAAGAGGTGTACAGCTGATGAGAACTTCTCCATACCGCTTGACGAAATTCGTGTTGGCAAAACACTGAAATTTGTTGAGAAACCAGTGGAAATTATGGAACGTGAAGTCAAGTGGCTTAAACGCAAGCGCATTCCTTTGGTCAAAGTTCGCTGGGAAGCTAAACGTGGACCTGAGTTTACTTGGGAACGCGAAGATCAAATGAAGGCGAAATATCCACATCTTTTTCCACGAGTTTCCTCTAAATAAATTTCGGGACGAAATTTCCACAAGTAGGGGAGACTGTAACAACTGTGCTTGTAATCACTATGAACAGTTCTGTTATCAATAAAACAATGTTATTTGATCACAATGTTTGTTTTGTTATGTTTTACATTTTTCATGTTTTGACTTTTATCCAATTCCAAACTCTATATCACTTTCTGGAGAGTTATACGCAAACTAGTGCGTAAACGTACTCAGTTTAATGCGAGAAATACTATGGAACATCAACATATACTCAACATACCTTAAATAACCTTTACATAACTTAGAAATAAGTTTTGAAGGCTTTGGTATGGCAAAAACAAGTTAATTCGCTTACAGGGACTAAATATGACAAACTGTGAAAGTATGTCAATTTGAACTGTAACAGACATTCCGGAACATGACCATAAGTTAAACACACCTTAAATATCCTTTACATAGCTTAGAAATAGGCTTTGAGGGGTTCGGTGTGCTAAAATAAACTTTTGGGTCATTCAGGGACTAAAAGTGTCAAAAAGTGCACAAGTTTGCATTTTCGCCCATAACTTATGTTCTGAATACATCCGGACATCCAAAAATTTATGTGAGCATGACTATATTATATTTTAGTGTTCGCCATAAGAAAAATCCATTCGTCGCGTCATTTGGATCGTTTTTCGCGCTTGTGCGCATTCCGTCGTAATTAACCGAACATCGCGACCGTACGGCCAAACGAACCGACATCCGAGATATTTTTGAACATATTTTAAGCTCCCTATACTTTAACTTCATTTTAGAGCTTTGAAATGGGGTTAACGGGCCTTAAACGTGTCAAAAATGCATCGAAAAGCAAGTTTTAGGGCTGCAGGGACCAAAACTGTAATTCTGCCAAAGTAAGCTTACGGACCTCAACATTGGCAGCCTTGAGGTCCGTAAAGCAACCTGCAGAACAGATCAGACTTAACAGTCAGCATGTTCCAGCTGTTTTAAACACAACCACACACTCACCACTTGACATTTCAGCTGATAAGGACCAATTTAAGCTTCCATAACCTTCCAACAAGTGTACGGGTGTGATCGAATCACGGTTTCCATGAAACGATCTCAACGGTTCACCGAAAACTATAAATACCCCATTACCCCCAACCTCATTACTTACAAGAATCTGATCTATTTGACTCTAAGTTGGAACCATTGTTTCATACCTGAGTTATTGTGATCACGATTAGCATTCGGGGACCCTTCGTAAGTATTCTTTCGTTCTTTTCCTTATTTTTACCGCTTTTCGAGTCCGAAAGTCAAACTTTGTTTGACTTTCAGCGTTGACCAGCTTATGGTCAATGCGAAGTTCGTTTGAACTTCGCAACGTGATTGTAATCACGATGGTCATAGTCCTTTGGGACTATGCCTACTGATTACCACGTTGTCTAGGGTCGTAGGGTAAGCGATCTGATCAATCGCTTATACCTTCGAACCCGACCCAGTTTGGTCGATCATTAGGATCCGACCAAATACATTAGGTGAGCATAGTATAGGGCATAACCTTCCGAGGTTATACCTTATGGTCACATCGTTTAAGTAGTTGTATGATAGGTAGTTTATATGCCTTAGGTAAATTACCAGAATACCCTTTTCATGTATAATTGGTAATTAAGCATATGTAACCTAAACCTTTGTCACATAACTGATTATGTAACATGTTTAGGCATATAACACTTGTCATAGGACTAGTTAGGCGGTCCGAACGCGTTTCACGCGCACGACACGTTAAAGTAGCATAAGCTTCCTAAACGGGTCGTAATGGGTCATAAACAATTATGTTAGGTTTCATTTAGTATGTAGGCTTTGTTAAACCAAATGACACGAGTCTCTACACTCGTTTGGTTTACGAAACCTCATTCTATCCAATCATCCGATTAAGGTCCGGTTATTAACATAGTTACCTATATTAGGTGCCGTTTGATTCCGAGATCTCTAGCATTACTTGGTGATTATCTTTATACATCTGAGCAATCTCAAGTGAGTACATAGACCCCTCTTTTACTGTTTTCCAAACTATTTTGGGGTGGAACACATGTGCCTACTTGTTACTTTCATGCTTTCCTGTTTTAACATCATATACTGCTATGTTCGTTAGTACATTATAGTACATGATTTTATGACCTCTCATGCTAGGTGTGCCCATTGTGTGCATTACTTAGTACATTGTTTTACATTACATTTCATGCTAGGTGTGCCCATTGTGTGCATTACTTAGTACATTGTTTTACATTACATTTCATGCTAGGTGTGCCCATTGTGTGCATTACTTAGTACATTGTTTTACATGACATTTCCTGCTAGGTGTGCCCATTGTGTGCATTACTTAGTACATTGTTTTACATGACATTTCCTGCTAGGTGTGCCCATTGTGTGCATTACTTAGTACATCGTTTTACATGACATTTCACGCTATGTATGTTCATTTGATTACATACTTAGTGCATTGTTTTCCCATGTTTACATTTTGGTATGACATTTGGTTTGTTTACATGGGACAATACATTCATTAACATTAGCTACGCCGTTCGTTAGTAGGTAGTGGTACCATAGGAATTGACAACTCCCGTTCCGGACATCCCAGGGAAAGGGGACAGAAAGGAATGACCGAATTCGATGATATAAGACAGATAGACCTTTAATTTGTTTAAAGGGTTTATCACCACAGTCACAAGGCTTGGATGTATGCATATTCACAATACCGCATAAATGTTCATATTAAATATTTGCATGCATTTTTCCACAAAGACATAAGATTGATTTAAACCATGTTTTACTTCAATATTTTGTTTTCGTGCATATGGTTTAGTTGAGACATTTCACTTGCCATACATGACATTTTGACATAGACATTTTACACAAAGACATTTGACATAGACATTTGACATGGATATTTGACATAGACATTTGACATGGATATTTGACATAGACATTTGACATGGATATTTGACATAGACATTTGACATGATTTACATTTGACATATAACATGTTTGACAATTGGTTTAAACATAGACTTCTTACATTGGTTGGTTTGGTTTGGTTAAGTGATTAAGTAACGATGCGTGTGTAATATGATACAAGCATGGTGGATACGCCGCTGGTACTTCCTATATATAAGTGTTTGTATGGTATTACATGTCGTAACGTTATTTGAATCATTTCAATATTGAGACATAGAACATTTTATACAAATAACATACTTTTTACAAGACATTGATTTACAAACAACTTATCTTATACAAACACATTTTTACATGGTTATTTATTTAACCTGACATTTACTTATACA
This sequence comes from Helianthus tuberosus, assembly GCA_030545235.1. Lineage (NCBI taxonomy): Eukaryota > Viridiplantae > Streptophyta > Magnoliopsida > Asterales > Asteraceae > Helianthus > Helianthus tuberosus. Next base: position 11,115 of record JARYGA010060272.1, read on the forward strand.
TATCATCTGATCTTATTGTTATTCAAATGATTTACAAGACAAAGCAAATTACAAGGTTCATGACTAAACATTTCTCAAATACAAGTCATGAATCCTATTTTCACAAACCTATGTATCTCACAGGCATTTTTATGCTGACGTACCTATTTTCACATGTGTTTTCAGGTGCTTTTCCATAGGATGTTGATCATGATACTAGGGCGGACCTGTGCCTTAGAGACTTTCAAATAAGATAGATTATGTTTAATTATGTTCTGAACTCTTTAATTTCCTGTTTGAAACAATGAAACACCTTTGTTTATAAATAAAAGACAACTTTGTATGCCATGGTTATGAAACAATTAATTCTGTTGCAACACGCCCCGATGTTTCCGCCGCGGTTTGTTGTTTTACGCGGTCGGGGTGTGACACTTATATTATTTTCTCCAAAAATAAATATAAGTCTTTTGTGTTTTGCACTTTGCACCCGAATTATGTTTCTTGTATGTTGTGTGTGTATTTTTATATTTCTACTCCTCATGAGTATTTAGTGTATTTTTAAGTCTTAATACACTAGCACGTATAACACATACTATATACACTTAACACACAAGTTGGTGATCAAATAATATATATTTTTCTCTCAAAAATATATACTTATTATCCATTTTTATTCTTGAAGAAATCCTCATTTCTTATCATCAAAAATCAGGGAAACCTTAGTAATACTCTTAAACACATTTTTAGGGAATAAGTTTCTCAAAAACTTATATTTTTCTAAGTGTCAAAATTTATAAAAATTTTGACAGAGTTTCCCCTAAAAATGGAGGTTTCCCACGTTTTCAAAACGTGTGTTTATTTTCTTTTAAATTGTCAACAATCATCAATAATCATCAACAGCAATTTATCAACAATATCCGTCAACAATAATCACTAATTTCATGAACTTGAATATTTACAAAAAAAATGTGTAGTAACTTACTAGCACATTTAGTAAGTCTTGTTATCTTTAAAAATAAGTTTAATTTCTTAAAAACTTTATTTTTAAAGAATGTGAAGTTTCACAACTTCTAGTCGGTTTTTATGAAAATTATTTATTTGTTAAAACTTTTGTTACACAAGTGTCCATACACTTGTTTGTTCACAAAAACCACTTTTGTTTGTGTAAGATCCGGTTTTAAACATGATTTCTTTAACGCTTGGTCCTTTGAAAATACCCCTTGTAGATACATAGATCTACTAGTTTTAAACACTTTTGTACAAGTTAAAACATTTTTACACAAGTTCATGGTTTATGTGTGGTAGGGTTTCACCTTTTAACCCTTGTTACTTCTAAAATAGCTTTATGTTAAGATCCATGATCTTACCAAACCGGGTTAAACGATGATCCGAGCTACCACAATCATAGATCGGGTCTCAATAATCATACATTTCGAATACTACATCATTTACACAACTCATGTGCTATTAACCAACAATATTTGCAAGTTTAGTGGACTTTAATGCTTCAAAATGCAAGATTCCGAGTTTTAATCATCATACATCTTATTAACCACTTTAGATTAGTTAAAGTATGAGTTTTGAGCATTATACCTCTAGCTCAAGGCTAGGGAAGAATCTAAGCACAAATCGAGTGGATAAAAGCAAAGTAGAGAGGTCCTTCGCCTTCCGTTTGCTCCAAGACTCCTAATATGTGACCCTTAACACTTGTGTGTGCTTGGAATGATGATGATCGAACTCGAAAATGGATGGTTGGAAGAGGGGTGTTTGGCCGTAAGTTCTAGAGGGAGAAAGAGAGAGAGTTTTGTGGTGTGGTGTGATGGTAATGAGGAGTTTAGTGTGCTTATAACCAAGATTGATCTAATATCCAAGGGTTATAGTGTCTAGGATAGTACATACAAGATCTACCCATATCTTAGCAAAATCCATAGAAGATTTATTGTAATCTTGGAAGATTATAGAGGATTTTTAGTGGGGGCCATTACCTTGGGCCGTAAATTAGCATATGGGGGGGGGGGGTAAATTGTAAATTGTTGTGGTGATTGGTTAATGTTAGTTTACTTCCAAGTATTTGGTTACATGTCTTAGTTGGTAGATATCTAGCGGGTGTTATGGTGTACGGGGACCATAACTAGCTCAGAAGAGTAAAAACAACGTGTTTAACAATATTTTTGTGTTCCGGGTAGAGTCCGGTTATTCGGTTACATACCGATTCGTTAAAGTGCTAAATTGCACCTTTTAGTGTTTAATAAGTATCTTTTTGTAACACTATCGATTCCCAACCCTTAGGGAAACATTCTGGATAATAAAACAACATTTCTGCATAATATTTATGTGTCTAAATGCTGAATTATTGCTGATTTGTATAAATTCTGCACTTAAAGTGCGTTTCGGGTGCTTTTTAGTGCATATTTTTGCTTTCGCAATGTCCATAAATTAAACCCTTACACATACTCTAGGGTTTTAATGTATTTTTGCTGTCGGACCTACACCTAGGCCTCAATTCTGATGTCTGACTGCTTTCTGCAGTTCTGTTGACACAGTGTGTCTTACCGGTGAGTTTACTATTATTCTGACGCAACGCTCTCGTTTATGCATAAAGCAATATTTTGTAGTATACAACATGCATGAATTCACTTGTTTAATCATGTGTTCAGACATTGCTGACACTTAAACTCATAATTGCAGTCATTAAGCAATCATTATAGTGTACGGAAATTACCGGTTTGTGCCAGTTATCACAGTCTCCCCCCGTTAAAAGAATTTCGTCCCGAAATTCAGACTGAACTAACTCTCGCTGGAGTCTTCTTGAATAGGTGGGGATACTTTTTCTTGAACTGGTCTTCACGTTCCCATGTGTACTCGGGTCCGTGCTTAGAGCTCCAACGTACTTTAACAAGTTTCACACTGCTCCTCCTGGTCTTGTTGACTTTCCAGTCGGTAACCTCAACGGGTTGCTCTGTAAATCGGAGGGCTTCATCAATATGCACTTCATCCATCGGGATGGTCACGTTTTCTTGCGTTGGACTCTTCTTCAGGTTGGATACATGAAACGTATCATGTACTCCATTAAGTTCTGCCGGTAACTCCAACTTGTATGCCACGGTACCAATTCTTCTCAAAATTCTGAATGGTCCGATGTATCGTGGATTCAGCTTTCCACGTTTTCCAAATCTGACTACGCCCTTCCATGGTGAGACTTTTAACAACACTTTGTCTCCCACCTTGAAATCTACCGATTTTCTATTTGGATCCGCGTAGCTCTTTTGTCGCTCTCGAGCCGCCTTAATGCGCTCTCGGATCTGCGCAATCTTGTCGGTTGTCTCTTGTACAAGTTCAGGACCAACCATACGCTTATCTCCGGCATCTGCCCAACATAAGGGCGATCGGCATTTGCGGCCATACAGAGCTTCGAACGGCGCGACTTTTATGCTCGTATGATAACTGTTATTGTAGGAAAACTCAACTAAAGGTAGATGAGTATCCCAGCTGCCGCCTAGATCCATGACACATGCGCGAAGCATATCTTCTAATGTTTGTATAGTCCGTTCGCTCTGGCCGTCTGTTTGTGGATGGAATGCCGTGCTTAGATCTAACTGAGATCCAAAGGCTTCCTGAAATGATTGCCAGATTCTTGAGACAAAGCGTCCATCTCTGTCTGAAATGATTGAGATTGGCACTCCATGACGTGCCACAATTTCTCTTAAGTATATCTCTGCAAGCTTTCCAGTGCTATCCTTCTCTCGGATTGGTAGGAAATGTGCAGACTTCGTCAATCGATCAACTATTACCCATATCATATCGTGCCCTCTCGGGGTCCTGGGTAATTTCGTTATGAAGTCCATCGAGATTTGTTCCCACTTCCACACGGGAATCTCTGGTTGTTGTAGTAGGCCGGACGGTTTCTGATATTCGGCCTTAACCTTCGCACAGGTTAGGCATTTTCCAACATAGACAGCAACGTCGCTTTTGAGTCTCGGCCACCAATAGTACTCTTTCAAGTCTTGGTACATCTTGTCCGATCCTGGATGGATCGAATATCTCGATTTGTGGGCTTCATTAAGGATGACCTCACGTATGCCACCACAGAGTGGAACCCAGATACGCTTCTTGAAGTATAAGGCTCCCTCTTCATTTGGCACCATGTATTTCAATGCACCCCGGAGGTATTCAGCTTTACGGTTCTCTTCTTTAAGAGCTTCTTGTTGTGCATCCCGAATGCGTGCAGTGAGGTTCGTTCGAATCGTCATTTCCAATGCTCGAACCCTTAGGGTCTTAACCCTTTCCTTTCGGCTCAACGCGTCCGCTACAACGTTTGCCTTTCCAGGATGGTACTTAATCTCACAGTCGTAATCATTTAGCAGCTCGACCCAACGTCGCTGGCGCATATTCAATTCCTTCTGATCAAATATGTGTTGTAAGCTTTTGTGATCTGTGAAGATTGTACATCGAGTACCATATAAATAATGTCGCCAAATCTTCAAGGCGAATACCACTGCACCCAGCTCTAGGTCGTGAGTGGTATAATTTCTCTCGTGAACCTTCAGTTGTCTTGAAGCATAAGCGATGACTTTTTGGCGTTGCATGAGCACGCAACCCAAACCTTGTCGTGAAGCGTCATAGTATACCACGAAGTCTTCAGTGCCTTCGGGTAACGATAGTATCGGTGCATCGCAGAGCTTGTTCTTGAGTAGCTGAAAGGCTTCTTCTTGTTTGTGACCCCAGTCGTACTTCTTGTCTTTCTGAGTCAGGGTCGTTAGCGGTTGAGCTCTCTTCGAGAAATTCTCAATGAATCGCCGATAGTAGCCCGCTAAGCCCAAAAATTGACGAACTTCAGTTGGGGTCTTGGGAGCTTCCCAATTCTTTATTGCTTCAATCTTGGACGGGTCTACATGAATGCCTTTCTCATTCACCACGTGACCAAGAAATTGTACTTCGCGAATCCAGAATTCGCATTTCGAGAACTTTGCATAAAGTTTCTCTTTCTTCAGTAGCTCCAAGATGGTTCTGAGATGTTGCTCATGTTCTTCTTTCGTTCGCGAGTAAATCAGGATATCATCGATAAATACAATCACGAATTTATCGAGATATGGTTTGCATACGCGGTTCATTAGGTCCATAAAGACCGCTGGTGCATTCGTCAATCCAAATGGCATCACAAGAAATTCGTAGTGCCCATAGCGTGTTCTGAATGCAGTCTTTGGCACGCTTTCATCTTGGATTTTCAGCTGATGGTATCCAGACCGAAGGTCGATCTTGGAATAGTAGCTTGATCCTTGCAGTTGATCAAATAGGTCATCAATCCTCGGTAGCGGATACCGATTCTTGATTGTGAGCTTGTTCAGTTCCCTGTAATCGATACACATCCGCAATGTTCCATCCTTCTTCTTCATGAATAATACCGGAGCTCCCCAGGGTGAGAAGCTTGGCCTTATAAATCCCTTATCCAACAACTCCTGGAGTTGTGTAGATAATTCTTGCATCTCGGATGGCGCAAGTCGATAGGGTGCCTTGGCTACAGGAGCAGCTCCTGGAACCAAATCTATACGGAATTCGACTTGTCGTTGCGGAGGTAGTCCTGGCAGATCTTCAGGGAACACATCAGGAAATTCCTTCACCACAGGAATGTCTTCGAGTTTTGGCTCCACAGCCTTCTTGTCTATAACGTGTGCTAGGAAAGCGACACATCCTTTCCTCAAGCACTTCTGTGCCTTCATGCAACTGATGATTCGTAGAGGCGCGTTTCGTCTTTCCCCATGTACAATGAGAGTTTCATCATTCGCTAGAGGGATGCGAATGATTTTCTCATGACAAATAACTTCAGCTCTGTTTTTGGACAACCAGTCCATTCCGACCACTACATCGAAGCTACCCAATTGAATAGGTAAGAGGTCGATGCTAAAATTTCGTTTGCCAAGTTCCAGTGTGCAGCCTCTAACAACTTCGCCCGATTCAACAAGTTTACCATTGGCTAGTTCTATGGAATAAGGAATTTCTAATCTACTAGATTCTATTCCAAGTATGCGTTTAAATTCCACAGTCATGAAACTATAATCGGTGCCAGTGTCGAATAATATGGATGCAATGTGATTGTTAATGAGGAACGTACCGTTGACCACATTAGGGTCCTTGCGTGCGTCCCTTGCTCTAATTACAAATGCTCGGGTCTGAGCATTGTTTCCCCTTGGGCAATTTTTCTTGAAATGATCCATGCCTCCGCAACCAAAGCATCCTTGGCTTTGCCCAGCTCCACGGCTATTCCGGTTACCATTGCCATTCTCATTCCCATTCCTTCCGTTTCCCCAACAGTTTTCTGCTTGGTGACCCAATCTACCACATTTGTCGCACCTTGGAATGCGACAAGCTCCTTTATGATGAAACTTACATTTTTGGCATTCAGGCATGGAGCCTTGGTATGCCTTGGTTGAAAGGGTCTTCGCCTCCTGAGACGGGTTAGCGTCACGCTTTTTGTTGAAACCTTCGTTGTTGCGAGTCGCTTGATTCAGATTCGAACGCTTTCTCTTCTTGTCACCGGACGACTCATCATGTGTCTCGGTCTTCTTTGTTGGGTTCAACGATAACTTCTTCTTACGAACACAATCTTTGGTCAGGCTGACAGCCAGAGTTACAGCCTCGGTGATTGTTTGTGGTTTGGCCGACGTCACCTCTGAGGCCAGTCCCCAAATGTAGCGTTCCACACGCTTAAATTCAGGAGTCACCATGTAGGGAAGCACTCTGGACAGATCGTGGAATCTTCGAGTATAACTATCAATATGAGCACCTTCCATAGTCAAGTGCCAGAACTCCGTTTCCAGTCTTTGGAGTTCAGCACGAGAGCAATACTTCTCTCTCATCCTTTCCTTTAGTTCCTCCCAGGTTAGACCATACGCGGCATTATTGAGCAAGGTTTGGGCTTGCAAATTCCACCAAGTCAGAGCTTCATAGACAAATAACCCGGTAGCAAAGGTGACTTGTTGATCCGCGGTACACTTGCTCATGCGAAAAGTAGCTTCAGTCTTCTCCGTCCAGCGCACAAATGCTACTGCACCTCCTGTGCCATCATAGTTCATCGGCTTGCAGTCGAGGAACTGCTTAAATGTGCAGCTTCGAACTGCGCTGTCTCCAGATGAATCTCCATTCCCATTATGTCTAGCGTTGCTTGGTCTTTCACTGTCTTGAGTGCGGTTTGCCTCGTACTGGGCGATAGCAGCGGAGACCCGTTCTTCCAGTAGAGCCTCCAGCTCTTCGGCAATTCTTGGCAGTGGGGGAGGAGGAGGTTGGTCACGAGCGTTCACAGCTTTCCTGGGTGTCATGTTCTGACAGAACATAACACAGCAGGGTTAGGTATTTGTTTGATATCGTCACACTAGACAGTAGTATCATATATTCACAGGTATATATACCACATAAGTGACATCAAACATTTATTACTCTAGCAGAGTACTTATTAGGCTTATACTGAGGGAATCTATACGTGACAAGACTTGCTGTGATTTCTGTGCACTGAATTCCATAATTACGTATGCATCCATAATTACGTAACTCCTTGCACAGTCCGCACAGTTCGTTTCATCCTCGTATTTCTCCCTTCAGATGGGCCATCGCCTTCAGGTAAGGTCACATATACTTGTGACATTCCCCTTCTAGTACATGCTAATTATCACAAATAATTGCAAGTAATTTCTAGTCAACGACAAGTGCTACTCTAGTGCACTCTAAGTCTTGTAGTGTCTTTTCTAGACTCATGTAGACAGTTTCAGGTAGTGGATGTCGCGGGACGTTTTATGCAATGAAAACTCTTTGAAAATTGTTTTCGTGAATGGATCCTAGAGATTGTAGACTAGACTCGAGAATGAATCCTGGTTCACTACAATCGCAGCTCTGATACCAATCTGTCACACCCCTTTCTATGGCGGAAGCACGAGGTGTGATCATGAAAGGTTCTCATTGCATACGAAGAGTAAACATGCTACATGCTCGTAAAATAACATCAAATACCATGATTTGAAAACATAAGTTTAGCGTTTACATCGCTAGACAGCATAAAACATTGTCTTAAAGGTTTACAACTTTAATTAAAGTTAAACACAAGCGACATCCACGAGCATAAGCAAGACCACGCGCACATCCATCCTAGTTACCTGAAATACATGTGAGTTTTTGGAAAAACGTCAACATAAAGTTGGTGTGAATTCATGCAGTTTTGTATTTCATGTTTGTATACTTTGTATGAAAACATAGTTTGTGAGTAAATCAAGTTTTCATATGTAAATCCAGTTTTATGTGTACACCACGTACATATGTATAATTCAATTTCTTCTTGAGTACCTCACGTACTTCAAGTATAATTCAATCTCTTCTTGAGTACCCCACGTACTTCAAGTTATTTATCAATTCTCTTGAGTACCCCACGTACTTCAAGTTATTTATCAATTCTTGTATGGTATGAATTTTTATGTAAATACAGTATTTCTGTACTTATCAGATTGTTAATGGGTTGCAAAGCCATTAACATGTGACACGTCATAGGAAGCCACCAAACCTAAGGCATTTAATTGGTATATTCTGAGACACAAAAGCACTCCTCGATTCTCGCCCCGACCAGGAGTGTGGCTGCCAGGCACCTGTTAGATCTAACCTTTTGTTCTGCGGTCTAGGTATATTGTTGATTAATGGTGCTTCTGTACCCTATTCGTGACACTATTTCTCATAACGCCTCCTACTTGGTTCTCGTTCTCACCAAGCGCGTTTCTTGTTATCATTTCTCATAGCGCCTTACACTTGGTTCTCGTCTCACCAAATGCGCTTCTTGTATTTATATCATACCATTTATAAATATTGTACTTTTGTACATGTATTTCACCCCCGAAGTTATAAAAACTGAAAACAGTTAAAGAGAAAAGGGGGAGCATGAACTCACAACTTTGCGTTCCTAGCGTCGTAAACTCCACCGGATTTGCTTAATTAACGTCGTAACCTATACGCGTTTTCTTAACGTTAGTCACTAGACTTGCGTCGCACAAGTTCGGTCACTCTCTTGTATATTTTCTTGTGTTAAAAATATTCTATATTTTTAACTACGTATCTTACTTATATTATTTTCTCCAAAAATAAATATAAGTCTTTTGTGTTTTGCACTTTGCACCCGAATTATGTTTCTTGTATGTTGTGTGTGTATTTTTATATTTCTACTCCTCATGAGTATTTAGTGTATTTTTAAGTCTTAATACACTAGCACGTATAACACATACTATATACACTTAACACACAAGTTGGTGATCAAATAATATATATTTTTCTCTCAAAAATATATACTTATTATCCATTTTTATTCTTGAAGAAATCCTCATTTCTTATCATCAAAAATCAGGGAAACCTTAGTAATACTCTTAAACACATTTTTAGGGAATAAGTTTCTCAAAAACTTATATTTTTCTAAGTGTCAAAATTTATAAAAATTTTGACAGAGTTTCCCCTAAAAATGGAGGTTTCCCACGTTTTCAAAACGTGTGTTTATTTTCTTTTAAATTGTCAACAATCATCAATAATCATCAACAGCAATTTATCAACAATATCCGTCAACAATAATCACTAATTTCATGAACTTGAATATTTACAAAAAAAATGTGTAGTAACTTACTAGCACATTTAGTAAGTCTTGTTATCTTTAAAAATAAGTTTAATTTCTTAAAAACTTTATTTTTAAAGAATGTGAAGTTTCACAACTTCTAGTCGGTTTTTATGAAAATTATTTATTTGTTAAAACTTTTGTTACACAAGTGTCCATACACTTGTTTGTTCACAAAAACCACTTTTGTTTGTGTAAGATCCGGTTTTAAACATGATTTCTTTAACGCTTGGTCCTTTGAAAATACCCCTTGTAGATACATAGATCTACTAGTTTTAAACACTTTTGTACAAGTTAAAACATTTTTACACAAGTTCATGGTTTATGTGTGGTAGGGTTTCACCTTTTAACCCTTGTTACTTCTAAAATAGCTTTATGTTAAGATCCATGATCTTACCAAACCGGGTTAAACGATGATCCGAGCTACCACAATCATAGATCGGGTCTCAATAATCATACATTTCGAATACTACATCATTTACACAACTCATGTGCTATTAACCAACAATATTTGCAAGTTTAGTGGACTTTAATGCTTCAAAATGCAAGATTCCGAGTTTTAATCATCATACATCTTATTAACCACTTTAGATTAGTTAAAGTATGAGTTTTGAGCATTATACCTCTAGCTCAAGGCTAGGGAAGAATCTAAGCACAAATCGAGTGGATAAAAGCAAAGTAGAGAGGTCCTTCGCCTTCCGTTTGCTCCAAGACTCCTAATATGTGACCCTTAACACTTGTGTGTGCTTGGAATGATGATGATCGAACTCGAAAATGGATGGTTGGAAGAGGGGTGTTTGGCCGTAAGTTCTAGAGGGAGAAAGAGAGAGAGTTTTGTGGTGTGGTGTGATGGTAATGAGGAGTTTAGTGTGCTTATAACCAAGATTGATCTAATATCCAAGGGTTATAGTGTCTAGGATAGTACATACAAGATCTACCCATATCTTAGCAAAATCCATAGAAGATTTATTGTAATCTTGGAAGATTATAGAGGATTTTTAGTGGGGGGCATTACCTTGGGCCGTAAATTAGCATATGGGGGGGGGGGGGTAAATTGTAAATTGTTGTGGTGATTGGTTAATGTTAGTTTACTTCCAAGTATTTGGTTACATGTCTTAGTTGGTAGATATCTAGCGGGTGTTATGGTGTACGGGGACCATAACTAGCTCAGAAGAGTAAAAACAACGTGTTTAACAATATTTTTGTGTTCCGGGTAGAGTCCGGTTATTCGGTTACATACCGATTCGTTAAAGTGCTAAATTGCACCTTTTAGTGTTTAATAAGTATCTTTTTGTAACACTATCGATTCCCAACCCTTAGGGAAACATTCTGGATAATAAAACAACATTTCTGCATAATATTTATGTGTCTAAATGCTGAATTATTGCTGATTTGTATAAATTCTGCACTTAAAGTGAGTTTCGGGTGCTTTTTAGTGCATATTTTTGCTTTCGCAATGTCCATAAATTAAACCCTTACACATACTCTAGGGTTTTAATGTATTTTTGCTGTCGGACCTACACATAGGCCTCAATTCTGATGTCTGACTGCTTTCTGCAGTTCTGTTGACACAGTGTGTCTTACCGGTGAGTTTACTATTATTCTGACGCAACGCTCTCGTTTATGCATAAAGCAATATTTTGTAGTATACAACATGCATGAATTCACTTGTTTAATCATGTGTTCAGACATTGCTGACACTTAAACTCATAATTGCAGTCATTAAGCAATCATTATAGTGTACGGAAATTACCGGTTTGTGCCAGTTGTCACATAAAATAGACTAACTACGAGTCAAATAAGTCAAAACAGGAATTGAGCAAGGAGTGACAGATCGCAATTAGCAATCTTGTCTCCCTTTGACTTCAATATTGACTTTGACTTTGACTTTCGAAACACGATGTGTTACAGATCGGATTGTCGTCCGATCGAACAACAATCCGATCGGTTGACGTTTGGATCTCCAACACTTAAACATTTTAGAAATTTTCAAAGATCAACAGTTTCTAACGGATTGCCATCCGATCGGAAGACCATCCGATCGAATGACCATCCTACTGTGAACTTGTTCTTACTAGAAATGTCTCACCAATCGGATCGCAATCCGATCGAACGACCGTTCGATCGAACGACCTGAAGGGTAGAGATACTTCTCTGTTTTCAAAATGCTACATCGAAAACTTCAAAGCCATCATACGCAAACACATCCATCCCAAACGAGTGTCAATCCGACCGAATGGCCATCCGATCGGATGACCATCCGAACGGATTGACATTCGATCGAATGACCATCCGATCGGATTACCATTCGATTGGATTACCATTCGTCACTTGGTTCTTTCGCACCGTTTAACGCGCCGTCCTTTCGCTTATGCTATCGTTAACTATTCAGGCTAATCCCTCAGCGTTCCCTTCAATCCAAGAGAGTGTTTATTTACTTAAACACAATCTGTGAGTATATTCGAACCCTTTTTGCTTTACGCACTTTTGGGTGTTACATACGTTACTTATTCAAATCACAATCGACACACAACGCAAACACTATTTATATGCTGACCGTTGTTGCATGTTACGTGTTATTCGATGAATGCTTGTATGTTATGTTTACACGGTGATTGTTTCCTGACACCTTAGCAACGATAGTACTATAGTTTGGACTCAGCACCTGTCGTGGACAGGGGTTGTTAAGGGCTTTCTCAAATGTCACAGTGGTGATATGTGTTGCGCATTCTACAACTCGCAGTCACGTCTGTGCATATTTCATTGTCGATAACCTACTAGCCTTCACCTTGCTACATGTTACATGCTGGTTATGCGTAAACGATTTCGAATTCTATTATAGTATTAAACTTGTATGCTTACCTTTACACCATGTGTATTGACCGCTATTTTAACGTATGCGACAGGTGTTTGAATGCTTAGGATGCTTGCTTGCTATCTTTGTGGAATCAAGCTAGGATGGGTCTAGAAACGAACACTATTTAAATTCTGAGTTGTTGAAACAATTTATTGTCTTTGAGATAATATGTCTGTAATAATTATTTGCTGGATATGTTTTGGTATGGGACTTAACGTTAAATATTCGGTAATATTAGTTGTTATGGATTTCTCTTGGACAATCTGTTTCGCTCAGTGCCGCGCCCCGATGTTTCCGTCATCGGTTGGGGTGTGACAATGAAAACCGATCAAGTTCACACCTTGCGCTTCCGCCTACGAGCGGGTGCGACAATTTTTGTCATTTTGGGCTGTACTGCGACTATCCTAACACGTGTGTTCGCATTTTTACTAACTTGTCTAGAATATAGTTTATTGTTTTAGCAACGAACTCGATATCCTAATATGATATGAAACTGTATATTCCTAGACTTATGAGACTTAATCAAATAAAAATTAAGTCTAATGTGAAATTAAATAATTTAAATATAGTGAATGAATTAAGTTGTATGGAATTACCGGATATTTTGCCATTTATCACTCATTCTCTTAATCGCTCGGGTAATGTGGTAGACCAATGGCTCGGGTCAGTGAATTTCAATGCAACAACGAATATGGGTCTACTCATGGGTAAAGGAAGCAACCAAATCAAAAGGATCCCTACTAAAAGCATGACTATGTCATGAATCTCACATGAGGTAAGATAACTAAATTCAATATACGTGAGAGGTTACGTGTCTTCCCATCACAATGCTTGTGAATTGGTACAAAGACTTGGGTTAAAAACAAAAATATGGAATGCAAGTTTTTGTGGTTGTAGATGGATATGATATGAAAGTGGGTGCAAAGATGAAGGGGCAAACCTAAACTTATTTCTTCGTGGCAATAAAACTCTTGTCACACAGTCGTCGTGTCCCGCAAAACCCTAATTCACCACTGCTTTCTTCGGCGGTTGATTATCCGATTTCTCAGTACGTTGTCTTCCACTTTTGATCTTCGTTTTTTTTTTTATTATTATTATTATTTGAATATAATAATCTGTGAATGTTTTATAACAGAGATGTCGAAAGAAGAGGCGAATGGTGGAGAAGTACCACCGTCTGCTGCACTTGAAGAATTGAATGAAAAAGTTGATGATTTGACCGTAGCAGATTCCTCAGGTTAGTTTTTATTTGTATTTTATGTTAGGAAGATGATGATGCCTTTTGATTTAATAGAGAAAGGACTGACTGATATGCTTGAATGAATAATTTGATCTGGAATTTGATTGATAAAACACACCACAATAGTAGAATCTTTGTGTTTGTTTTTATGACTTGAACAAAATACAAGGTTGTCTTTCTAGAAAAAAAATTAAATTAATCAATGGCAGCTGCTAACTATGTACCAGTGGTGGGTAGGGGGCCTTTTTACTCTTTGATGTGTCAGCTGACCTGGCTCTTCTTAAGGTATAGATGGATATCCATCCTGGCTGAGTTATCTACTCTTTTTATGGGTATCTTTCTGCAAATCGCAATTTGGGAGGTCATTTCAAATGGCTAGTTTTTTTTTAATGAATTTGGGATATGGTTGGTCTTATTTTAACCATTAGGCATCCGTAGTCATAAAGCCCCTTTGTGGGCGTTATGCGACACGTGTCGTGCCACGTCACACAGGGGCTTTATGTTACTTAAGGCCGTAGTCATAAAGCCCCTACCCATCATTACCTAATTATTAATTTTCAATTTTTTTTAATTAATTATAAAAACCCTTAAACTGTTTCTGATTGGTCAAAGTTTGAAAACCAAACACACATAGCGCCACCCACCAAAAAAGCCCCCATAACGCCGCCTGTCGTGGTGTTCGGGGCGTTATGGGAGAAAAAAATCAAATATCACGCCCCACTACAGGGGGTCTTAAAGTTAGTCAATACCTGAAAAGTGATTTATATTTCGAAAATAATGGCTATCTGGATGCATATATAAAAGACTCTGAATAATAAACTATTCATAAATGAACAAGTTCCTTTAAGTTTATATTTAATGTTATGTGTTTAATAACTGAACTTGCATATGTTAGAAACTGGTGCTCAGGAAGCTGCAAAAAAGAAGAAGAAGAGGAACAAAACCAAGTAAGACTCTTACCCACTTGTGACTTGCTGTTCACAATATCATCCATCTAGTTCTTCGGTTTTTTTAGTTACCATTTATCATCCCAGGAAGAAAAAGGAAACAAAGGAGCAAACTGATCCACCTACTATTCCAGTTGCCCAACTTTTCCCACAAGGAAACTTTCCAGAGGGTGAAATTCAGCAATATAAGGATGAGTAAGGGTCCACTATGTAAATTTAATTTACATTTTCCAATGGGCATTTGAATTATAATTCCCTTTCTGTCTACCCGCTTGACTTTTCAGTAACTTATGGAGGACTACATCTGAAGAAAAGAGAGATTTAGAGCGCTTAGAAAAGCCTATGTATGACTCAATACGACAAGCGGCAGAAGTTCACCGTCAGGTTTCTTTTCTTTTTTTTTTTGTATCTTTTGCTACTGTGATATTATTTAGAAGTAGTATTTGGGTTTTGAGAATATCTATTACTGCTTGTGCTCTTAACATATGGTGCTTTGTTTTAGGTGCGGAAATATATGAGGAGCATTATAAAGCCTGGAATGCTGATGGTTGACCTGTGTGAAACCTTGGAGAATACTGTTCGTAAGTTAATATCGGAAAATGGTCTGCAAGCGGGCATTGCATTCCCTACAGGATGTTCATTGAATTGGTAATTATTTTGCGATACCTAGGATAGTAGGATGATCACTGTCAGAACATAAATGGGATATTTTATAGATTTTTATATTAAAAGTCTTAGTGGTATTTTTATTAGATAATTTTCTGATTTTTTTATTAAGGGGATTGGTGAGTTGGTGTTGGTACAATTAATAGGGTTAGTATTTTTAATAGTTTAGGGATTAAAATAAGGAAAAATTACAAGTTTTGTCCTTTATCTATATACCACTTTTCAGGCGGTGTCCTTTTCAACGAATTTTGACAGGTTTTGCCCTTTATAGGAAATTTTGTTGCAAGTTACGTCCTTTGAGCCTAAACCAGTTAAATTTTTCTGTTAAATCTTAGGAAAAATTACAAGTTTTGTCCTTTATCTATATACCACTTTTCAGACGGTGTCCTTTTCAACGAATTTTGACAGGTTTTGCCCTTTATAGGGAATTTTGTTGCAAGTTACGTCCTTTGAGCCTAACCTAGTTAAATTTTTCTGTTAAATCTTATTACTCATGGGTAATTTAGTCTTTTTACTTATTTAAAGGACAAAACTTGTAATTTATTCTGTTAAATCTTATTACACCTGCAACTAATATAATTTATCTAGTATATACAAGATAATAACAAAAAATCCAAACCAATATATTATAATCCAAATTATCCAATACATTTATTAGTTATTCGGTTAACACCAATCCTAACACAAGCACTTGAATCAGCTGTATACACAAAATCTTGCACATTTCAACAGAAAATTCCTTTTAGCAATGTGAAGACGGCCACTATCTTCACGTTGCTGTGCCTGAAACCTTCTTGCCAACAGAGAATCCTCATCTTTACCACCTCTTTCATCAAATTCATCACCCTCCTCCTCCTCCCGCCTCAACGCAACCCTCGTATTCTCCAGAAATTCTTCACAAAGTCTCTTCCGCTTCTCTGCCGCAGTCTCCTTTTCCTCCAACTCAAAACTTCGCTTAATTTTGTGCCGCTTTAGAGTTAGCAGCTTATTATTGTTTAACTTTTTAAGATTCATCATGACATCATCATGAATGAAATCTTATCATTCATGAATCTCAAAACGGGTTTTGTTAATCAGTTGGAAATATCAATAGAATTAGACAGCTATCACATTCAAAGTTCTAACAAGTATATAGATCTATTGATGATTTTACAATTTATATTTTAAAACAGCACACAGCCACTTTTGGAGGACTAAACCAGTTTTGATTTTGAAAACATAATTTTATTTATGTAAAAAATTGGTTCAGGTCATCTCTATCTCACTCACTCTTTCTCTCTCCGGATTTTAATTTGAAGACTGTGGCGGTGGGCGGTTGCGACTGGGATTTGACGTGAGTGTGGTGGTCGGAGATATTGACGATGACGAGTGGGTGGAGTTTGAAGGTTAAGCCGCTGCTTTATGACGCCATTGGTGGTGGTTGTTTGGGTGGTGACTGAGGTTGATTGGGGTTTTGGTCGGTGGTGATTTGGTGAGTAAAGAAGGGGCTTGAAATTTTCCGTCGATTGGATTATAGTTTTTTGTTGCGGTTCTGGATGGATGGTGGTTGAGGACATGGTGGATGGTGGTGTTGATGGTGGGTTTTTAAAGAGAGAGAGAGTGAGGGTATCTGGCTGTGTTTAAAAAAGCGCGCTTGAAGCGATGAAGCGCTGGAAAAAACGCTTTTTTGGCTCTGAAGCGTTACATTACGTGAAGCGAAGTGAAGCGAGCTTTAAGCGGCGAAGCGATGAAGTTGTGAAGCGACGCTCCAGCCAATCAGATCACCATTTGGGCCATTTTTTAAGCCCAACAGTCTTTACAAGGTACATATCGACCTTATATCGACGATATAGCGACTTCCTATGTGAAATCCGGCGACAAATTCCGGCGACGGAGTTGCTTTCAGCCGGAAACAAGGAAGAAGGGGGAAGAAGAAGAAGAAGAGAGATGCGGCTGCGTATCTTTTAGGCTTTTAGGGTTTTTATAAGTTAAGGTTTTTAAACATTTAACCCCTCTATCTTTCATTAGTTTACATTCAGTCCCTTCAGTCCCTGAAACTTCTAACTTTTTACTTAAAAAGTGTAAAGATAGTTTGTCTATTTAAACATTTAACCCCCTCTATCTTCAGTAGTTTACATTTGGTCCTTAAACTTTTTAATTTATGCATAAAAGTACAAAATTAACATTATAAAATACATATATTTAATATGGATAGCTATCTTTTATACATATATATAAAATTAACATTATATATAATTATATATAATATGGAGCGCTTCGTATACGTGAAGCTCTCGCTTCGCGCTTGAAGCTTCGCTTAAAGCTTTTGGAATCAAAACGCTTCGGAGCGCTTCGCGCTTTTTTAAACCAAGGTATCTGGGTTTTTAGAGAGAGAGAGAGAGAGAGAATAGAGTGGGTGGGAAAGGAAGAGTGGATTTTATATATTTTTTTAAATAAGGGTTTATTTATATATTAAGATGTGAAAAAACAACAATACCCTATGTTGTCAAAAGCGCATCGGGCGCGCGCCTGGGCGCTCAGGCGCAGCGAGGCGGGGCTATAGCGCCTCGTGGTAGCTTAGGCGAGATTCTGTTTTTTTTTTTTTGCAAAAACGCTGCTCAGGCGAGCGCCCAGAGCAAGGCGCAGGCGAGAAAACATGGGCTCAGGCCCAATGAAGAAGATGAAGAGAATTAACAAACCTGTTGAACTGCAACAATCACCTTCTGCTCCTACATTCTTCTCTCGTTCGTGTTTTTTTCTCCTATTTGCAAGAGCGGCGCTCTTATTTTTCACAGATACCCTTTTACAGTTTTGTTATTTGGGTTTATTTATTTATTTATTGGGCCTTATTTTTACACAGATACCCTTTTAGGGTTTTGTTATTTGGGTTTATTTATTTACTTATTGGGCTTCCCTATTTTATTTTTGTTATATTTGACTTTTTTGCGCTTTCTATTTTCTTTGCTATTGCTAATTTGTATACACGATTCTGGCTTAAAACTTTGTTTTGATATAATTTAATATTACTACTTTTTATATTTTGACTTGTTCAGATTTTATAATTTTTATTTTTTTTAACATCTTTCCTTTTTCTTCTATTTTATTATATTTATAAAACAGTATTAATGTGATAATTGATGATACTTAATATTAAACTAGGCCTAAACAAGTCTAAAACACATCTAAAACCCCTAAAAATAATATACTTATACTATGCGCCTCGCTTAAAAAAAACCCTCGCTTTTTAAGCGCCTTGTGCCTAGGCTCCGGGCGAGGCCTATGCGCCTTGAGTGCGCCTTGCGCCTTTGACAACATAGACAATACCCTTATATGGGGTCCACATGATCAGATGTAACAAGAAAAACTAACTGGGTTAGGGCCAAAGGACGTAACGTGCAAGGATTTTTCCTATAAAGGGCAAAACCTGTCAAAATTCGTTGAGAAGGACACCGCCTGAAAAGTGATGTTAAGATAAAGGACAAAACGTGTAATTTATCCTTGACTTTCATAAGTCTTGACATATCTTATTTGTTTGTTATTTTGTGTTTTTTTTTGTTAATTGGTTGTCAGGACATAACAATCATCTTCCATTTTTTTTTTTCAATTTTTTTTTTGATTGCCGTTCTGTCTATTATGTTTATTTTAGTTTTCAGAGTGTAAATATATTTTACCATGCAGGGTGGCAGCCCACTGGACCCCCAACTCTGGAGATAAAACAGTGCTTCAATATGATGATGTGATGAAATTGGATTTTGGAACTCATATAAATGGTTAGAAATCTGGTATCAAGTAATCTTCTTCTTTCTTTTCTTTTTCCCAGTTTTGAGACAGTTGTATTTTTGTTTGTTTCAGGACACATAGTTGACTGTGCATTCACAGTTGCATTTAATCCTATGTTTGACCCATTACTTGAGGCCTCTCGTGAAGCCACAAATACTGGTATCAAGGTAAGCAGTGAGGAGTTATATGCTAATAATGCTCATCATGCCAAAATAAAAACTTGCTATAAATGCTCATCATGAACCTGTGCAAAGATTATTTATGATCATAAATAATTTTAGAAAGTTGCATTTCATGGTATGTAGGAAGCAGGGATCGATGTACGCCTATGCGATATAGGTGCTGCAATTCAAGAGGTCATGGAATCATACGAGGTAGAAATTAATGGGAAGGTTTTCCAAGGTATGTATGATCTTCACTATAGCGTCATGATACTTTTTGCAACTTTTTTGGTATATAACTTGCATGCATACAACACTTGCAGTGAAAAGTATCCGAAACTTGAACGGACACAGCATTGGGCCATATCAAATTCATGCTGGGAAATCAGTGCCAATCGTGAAGGGAGGAGAACAGACAAAGATGGAAGAGGGAGAATTCTATGCAATTGAAACTTTTGGATCTACGGGTATATATTATTTATTTTAATATCATAGTATTGAGAAACAAAGGCATACAAATGAATGTATTGTGTTTGCTTTAGGTAAGGGATATGTGAGAGAAGATCTGGAGTGCAGCCACTACATGAAAAACTTTGATGTGGGGCATGTTCCGTTGCGGTTGCCACGAGCAAAACAGCTTCTTGCCACAATTGATAAGAATTTCTCTACACTAGCTTTCTGCAGACGCTATTTAGATCGACTTGGAGAGACCAAATATTTAATGGCTCTCAAGAATCTGTGTGATGCTGGTGTTATTCAGGTATGGGTTTGGTTTTTCTTACTTTTGGGATTTGATGTGAAGACCGATTGCGGCGTTAACCATTTTTAAGTACTCGCTTATACAGTTATACTTTATGGAACTCATATTTTCATATATTAACTGTTTGATCAAGCAAATCTCTCATAATTTGTTCATTTGTTTTTACATATCAGTCTCCTATTTTCGGCCATTTTTTTTTTCTTAATTGCTTGTTCTCTCAGAATGCTAAAACAATTGTGGTTTTGCAGCCTTACCCACCGTTGTGCGACATAAAGGGTAGCTATGTCTCTCAGCATGAACACACAATCTTACTTCGTCCAACATGCAAAGAGGTTGTGTCAAGAGGCGATGACTATTAATTTCTGCGTGTAATGTAACATAACGTATCATCTCCCAGAAATGCAATAAACTTTTGTTTCTGAATTTTCTATGATTTTTGGTACTAAGAAGACAACTTATAAATACTCCTCTACCCTAACTTTTCTTTATATGTACATGCATTGAGAACTACAAGTAGCGTGCCCGCACGATGCCCCGGGAAACACAAACACTAGTAATCATTTAACATGTTATTTTTTTATAAATTAAAAAAAAATATAACAATATCATACTCAAATTAAAGAAAAAAAGCTCATTTTTATGGTAAGAGTTTTTTTTTAAACATTAACATATGAAAAGGTTATGATCTTATAATAATTATGAGTGAAGTTAGTTTAAAAGTTAACCGTAAATTTTGAAATTAACATATGAAAAGGTTATAATTATTTAAATTACGAGGGAAGTTAGTTTAAAAGTTACCAATATATTTTGAAGGATTGTGTGATATGTTTTAAAAATTGTAATTATTTATAGTTTTAAAAATTTGTAAAATGGGGAAAGTGAATACGATGATGTTAGACGCACAATCTTACGCGCCAAACCCATCAAAACTACGTAGTTTTGATTAAAATCTTTAAAAAGATAAAATAAACCTTTTATTTTTAAAAATCCCTAAATAACAAAACCAAAAAGAGTGTGGTTCTGGTTCTGGTTCATCCCCAAATCCCTAAATTCCCTAGCCGGCCATGGATTGCGATCTCGAAGAACATATCTGTTCGCTCGACAATTCAGGAAGAAAGGTACATCCATCTCTCCACCTACCTCTGAACCTATCACGCCGGAGATTAACGATGGAGAAGACCGATGTGAAGGAGATGAGAGATCAAGGTAGGGTTTCTGTTTCGAAATGTTTAGGTGTTATTGTTGTTCCGTTTGCAATTCAACCTGCATTTGTATTTTTTTATGATTCATGATAGCTAAACTATGTTAACCAGCCTTCTGCCCTAATTAATACTGAATAATAGTTTTGGAAGATGAATAGCTAGAAAGTTGAATTTGTTTTTGTAATTTGAGGTTAACTGGTTTGAAATTATGCTGTAAATCTAATAGAAAGATGCCATTGGTGAGGATAAGCAATGCTGATGGTTTAATTTGTGTTCTATTTTTGTTGCATTAAAATTAGGTTTAATGAAGTATAATATGAAGTTAGGTCTTGAGACAATCAAAGACAAACTATGTGCATAACTCCATATTCGCCGATACTTAATAACAGTTCTATTGTAGTGCAGATTACGTCGACATCAAGGTCAACGGCGCCGTTCACAAAGGTATGCCCCACAAGTTTTACCATGGTCTCACCGGTCAGGTCTGGAACGTCACCAAACGCGCCATTGGCAGTGCTTTGGCCCCGGGAGGTGTTCGTATTGGTATAAGTGGTGTTTTTTAAGTTTTTTATTCGATTTTAATTTTATTTTTATTTTTTGTGTGTTTTGATTGAATATAAATGGTGTTTGGTTAGGTACACCTGTAGTGACCT
Source organism: Helianthus tuberosus (assembly GCA_030545235.1). NCBI lineage: Eukaryota > Viridiplantae > Streptophyta > Magnoliopsida > Asterales > Asteraceae > Helianthus > Helianthus tuberosus. The sequence goes on from JARYGA010060272.1 coordinate 32,967, forward strand.
CAAGGGAAGTTGAGAAGGAGGCGTAAACGGAGAGGATGGGTCAATAATGGACGAGATTGTGGTGACCCTCTTTGGCTGGATTAATAGCAGGTGCAAGGAGTTGAAATGTGGCTGGGAAGTTTTGAAGATAGATCCTTGTGGCGACCCTCTTTGGCTGGATTAATTACAGTGTCGTTTTTTTTTCTTGTGATTCCAGCTCTTCGCTGGTCTTCCTTTTTAATAATATGTTGTTCAAATTTAAACTTGGCTAGCTGTTTGTAATAAATTGATTATCTTGTATTGTTCAACTTCACTGGTCTTCCTTTTTAATACTATGAAGTGAATCTCAGTTTAAGATTCATAAAGTATAAACATGTGTTCAACTCCGAAAATAGAGATATGAGGTTTTATTCATATCTTAAACTGAAATTTCAGTTTAGGTGCAGGACTAGTTCCAAGGTTTGCATAACAGTCCTTCATTGTTGACCATTTATCTTTAAATCTTAAAACAACACTCTACATCCCCTTTATCTTTAAAGCAAGAAAAGCAGCTTCTCTTTATTTACAACCAATAAATAAGCAGCTTCTCTTTATTTACAGCCAATAGATGTGTAGTGCTATTATTGTATATGATGGATGAATTGATGTGTGTGTACTAATGTGTGTATGTTAATAAAGAGAATAATTTTTGGGCCTTTGTGGGTCAAAATTCACAGCCAATAAAAGCCAGTTACCTTAGCTATGAAATTTTGTTTTTTGGTGACAAAATCATCATCCCAAACAGACAGACATTGACTCAAAACAAAGTGATTGAAAAGTGGAACCAATGACTACTGCAGTGGGATCTGTTTAATACCCATTTCATTTTGTTTACTATATTTTGACCCATTTCATTTTTTTTTGAACGACCAACAAAGCACATAATTTATTAATAAACCAACCGAACTAACCAAATTGTTAGCTCGATACATTACACCAGCAAAACATCACAGCAGAATACAAAAAACAGACAAGTACATTATACACCCAGACCTTCTAAATCAAATTTTAGCCACCTATCCCATGTTAGGTCAGAGGCTTTGAGCGAAATTACAATGAAAACGGGGGTGGTCAAACAGCCTATTAATTTCCAGCAGCTCTGCAGGAGTTAGAGGCCTTCTGTTCCAATGAAAACGCGTAACCAAGCTGCCCCGAACCCAACCGATCCTGTCCTTAACCAGAGCCTGCTTCGATCATTCAATAGCAAACAAGCTGGGGAATCTTAAACTTAGCGGTACCTCGCCAATCCAGCAATCCATCCAGAATCGTATAGCCTGACCACTACCCACCACTCCGCGGATTAATGAAGGTAGACACACTCCAGCCATTTCAAAGTCATTCGAAATCCCACCATTTCAGAATCGTATGGCATTACTTACTATATTTTGACGCGTTTCATTTTAATTCACTATATTTTGACCCGTTTCATCTTAGTTCACTATATTTTTACCCGTTTAAGTTAATTCACTATATTTTGACCCGTTTCATCTTAGTTCACTATATTTTGACCCGTTTAAGTTAATTCACTATATTATGACCCGTTTCAGTTAAATTCACTATATTTTTGACCCATTTGACATCAGTTGAATTCACTAAATATCAAAACCATTGTAATAAAGAAATTGCAAAACTACTAAGTTTACTTTCTACAATACTGAAACAAGTGCCACCATAACAAATTTGCAAACTTGCTGATTCTTCAAGCCGATTCACATTTCATCATTCTCTTTCTAGTGACGACTCTTCCATCTAGAAAAAAATTAATATAAGTATTATACTAACATCAACAAATTAAAAATATATAGATCTTACCTTATTTTTTGGACAACTACTGATGTAATGACCTAGTTTCTTGCAGTGAGAACAAGCTCTCTTTTTTGGTGCTTCAAGGGATGATTTGATTCTAGTTGCACTTTTAGGTCGACCTTTAGTATTAGTATGGACTAGTGGACCCCGAATAGAAATTTGAGGTATCATGTTCACTTGAGAGGTTCCAGCCATAGAATCTTGTGAAGCGGTCTCTAATTGTTTCGACCTTGTTCGAATACTTTGCTCTTCTAAAAACTTCAAAAGGATAATGTTTAGTTTCTTTATCTCAGTCGGGGAGTCTCTTGCTTGTTCAATCACTTTTCTAAAAGTTGATTGAACATACCATAAAGTTAACCCACTTACTTCATTCTCATTATGTGTGTCTTCGAGCCCAATCGTGCAATTATCCACCTTATACCTTGCATCTAGAGTCCACCTAGGTAAAATATAATGATCAGGTAGAGTTTCAACATGTCTCTTCTTCAAGACATATAAGATATGCTTGCATAATATCCCATATGTTTCAAACTTTGCACATGAACATGTGACATCTATCTTATCTGAGACACGAAAGTTAACATTTCTCCAATATATTTTATCTATATCCAGTTGTCCAACCTTATATATGATTTCTTCAGAAGTCTTGCTTATGGTCTCATGAGTTAAATTGAAGGTAGCTTCAATCCATTCTTTTTTAATACATCAAATAGTTTTCTCGTGTAACGTGAACTCGCTTCTGCCCGATCACATCATCATCTAGTTCTTTCTCAAACTCAAAATCTTTTATATTCTCTACTTCAACATCGGAATCGCTATGTACGACTAAATACCCATTTGCATCAATATCGTCAATCAAATTCGATTCTAAAGCTTCCTCCTCTGGTTGAACTCTTGAATCCATTGGCTTAGCTTCTGAATGTTCTGCATCAACAAAAATACAAACATGTCGGATCATGATATTTAAGGTAATTTTAGTCAAAACATGGAGATTTATTAACTGAATACATAATCGATTAGCAAATCATCATCAGTACTAAATCCATTCTAAATAACTTTTAAATAAAAAACATGGAGATTAATTGAGAGTGGAACACACCAAAATTAGAGAAGCCTGATCGAATATTGTCTTCAGATTCGTAAATAGAGAAGGCTGATCGATTAATTGAGAGTGGAACACAACAAAACTGATCTTATCGTTAGAGAAGCCATGGGATTTGCAGGCGATTTGGATTTGGGGATTTGCAGTAGTCGTTCTTTTTTTTTTCAGCTATTTAGGTTATTGATTTGAAATAAAAGGTTTATTTTATCTTTTAAAGGATTTTAATCAAAACTACGTAGTTTTGATGGGTTTGGCGCGTAAGGTTATACGTCTAACAGCACCGTATTCACTTTCCCCTTCATGTTTGCTCTTATATGTACTATAATATAGTATAGATGGTAAAAGATGGTGAATAATATGGGATTATGGCATGGCCTCAAAAGACTTGAGAGCATATAACTGTTTGATTACATTGTTAGCTTAAAAAATAATATAACCGTTTGATTCATATATCTAAAAGTGTGATTTTTTTACTAAAACTATTTATTT